>JAYESA010000012.1:176181766-176286766 GCA_036927795.1 Iris macrosiphon | reverse complement strand
AATGCTGACTGGTATGCCGTGCAATCTCACAATCTGCCTCATATATAAGTCAGCTAAAGCTTCTGTAGACTAACCCACTCTAAAAGGTATGAAATGGGCTGACTTGGTGAGTCGGTCCACTATTACCCATACTGCATCTCTCCCACTTGGACTCTTGGGAAAACCCGTGACGAAGTCCATAGTGATGTGCTCCCACTTCCACTCTGGAATCAAAAGTGGTTGCAATAAGCCTGTTGTTCTCTGGTGCTCCGCCTTCACTTGTTGACATACCAGACATTTAGCTACGAAGCGAGCTATCTCTCTCTTCATTCCATGCCACCAAAAGTGCTGTCGTAAGTCGCGATACATCTTGGTGCCTCCAGGATGAATAGAATAAATTAAACTATGAGCCTCTGCCATCAGCTCCTGTCGAATTTCTCTATTTGGAACATAAAGACGATCACCACATCGTAATGTTCCATCCTCATGAATGCGCAATCCGGTCTGCTCCCCGACCTCTGTCCTTTCCTTCAGTCTCCTGAATCTGGTGTCTGTAGGCAAAGCTGCCTTGATCCTCTCTACTAATGATGATTGTACTTGCAAGTTGGCTAGTGTCCCATCTGCTCCGGGTAATATCACTTCATTGCCAAGCTCTTGCAAGTCCTCCAATAGTTCCCTCTGTGCTGTCAAGAAGTAAGCTGCTGGTTTCCGGCTTAACGCGTCTGCTACCACGTTAGCCTTGCCTGGATGATAATGTAGCTCTATCTCAAAATCTTTCATCAACTCGAGCCATCGATGTTGCCTCATATTTAACTCCTTCTGCGTGAAGACGTACTTGAGGCTTTTGTGGTCAGTATAGATCTCCACCCGTTCCCCATATAAGTAATGTCTCCATAGCTTCAGAGCAAATACAATGGCTGCAAGTTCCAAGTCATGAGTCGGATAATTCTTCTCATGTACTCGTAACTGCCTAGATGCATATGCAATCACCTTGCCATGCTACATCAATACGCATCCCAAGCCTTTCCCTGATGCGTCACTGTAGATCACATAACCTCCTGATCCTGACGGAATCGTCAATACTGGTGCTGTAGTCAGTCGCTTCTTCAACTCTTCGAAGGCGGCTTGACACTCGTCAGTCCATATAAATTCTTGATCCTTACAAGTCAAGCGAGTCATAAGTGCCGCTATCCTTGAGAAATTTTCCACGAACCGTCGGTAATATCCCGCAAGTCCAAGGAAACTCCTCACCTCTGCTGCTGATTTAGGAACAGGCCATGTCTCAACTGCTGAGATCTTCTCTGGATCAACAGAAATACCATCTCCTGTAACAACATGCCCAAGAAATGAAACTTTGTCCAAGAAGAACACATATTTGCTGAGCTTTGCATATAACTGCTCTCTCCTCAAAGTCTCTAGAACAATCCACAGATGCTTCTCGTGCTCCTCGTGGCTCTTCGAATAGACAAGTATATCATCTATGAAGACGACCACGAACTGGTCCAAGTACTGGTGGAAGACTCGATTCATCAAGTCCATGAAGATCGCTGGAGCATTGGTCAATCCAAATGGCATGACCAAAAACTCGTAGTGCCCATATCTTATTCTGAATGCGGTCTTTGGAATATCCTGCTTCCGTACCTTTACCTGATGATATCCCGATCTCAGATCTATCTTCGAGAATACCTTGGCTCCACTGAGTTGATCAAATAGGTCATCAATGCGTGGCAATGGATATTTGTTCTTCACAGTCACTGCATTCAAGGCTCTATAGTCAATGCACATACGCACTGACCCATCCTTCTTGGGTACAAACAACACTGGTGCTCCCCAGGGTGATGCACTCGGTCGGATAAAACCTTTCTCCTCTAGCTCTTTCAACTGTGCCTTCAGCTCGTCCATCTCCTTCTTCGCCAGTCTGTAAACATGCGATGCTATAGGTGCTGCTCCGGGTGCTAGTTCAATTGAAAACTCTACGTCTCTGTCTGGGGGTAGTCCTGGCAAATCCTCTGGAAAGACGTCTAGAAATTCTGAAATAATAGGATGATAGACAACATCGTCCATTGTGAGCTGCATACCATCAAGGATTTCTGTAGAACCTCATGTAAACTCAAGTTCAGGCTGGCCTGGTACCTTAAAAAGAATGCTTCCTCCAAAATAATCGAAGAAAGCATGGTATTTGCTTAGCCAGTCCATTCCAAGCACAATATCAAAAGATGGCATAGGAAGGACTAAGAGTTGGGCTCCGTACTCATTTATAATGGAAAAACTCCTGTTCGTTGTAAGATCACTGAAGGAAGGGTTGGTCATAAATTTGGGAGTTCATCTCTCTGCCACGTATCACTATAGGGCCCGATCTACAAACTCGGCTAACTGGTACAACTCCTCCTCCGGTTAGAATTCTAACACAACTAGATAAAGGTGTAGAAGCAATATTGTGTTTGGCAATAAAACTAGATGATATGAATGAGTGGGTGGCTCCCGTATCAAATAATGTCACAGCAGGAAAAGTAAAAGCAAGAGTAATACCTGCTATGACATCCACCTCATGATCCATGTCATCTACCTCCAATGCAAAAGCTCGCCCGTTCCTCTGCGGCTGTCCATGTCCGGTCCTCATATACTGATCCTCCTGGGTCGGTAGCGGTTGTCCTCTCTGAAATCCTCCTGCTGCTGGGGGTCGAGGTGCTCCCGGTCTAACCATCTGCTGTGCTGGCTTCGGTGCTGGAAGCGCTAGTCTCTGAACTGGCGGTGGAAGTGTCTGCTGCATTTGGCAGTCTCTTGCCAGGTGCTGTCCAGAGCCACATCTTCTACACTGACCTAAGCGGGTCCGACAATCTCTCAAAATATGTCCGATCCTCCCACAATAATTACATTGGGGTTTCTCCGGAATCTGGTACGGTCCGGCTCTGTGTTGCTGATGCTGCTGTGCCAAGGGACGTCTGATAGGTCCTCCCTGTTGTGTCCTTGTCGGTCCCTGCTGTATCCTTGCTAATCCTTGTTGTGTCCTCAGCTGACCTACCTTTCCTCGGCTAATGGTTTCTTGTAATCTGGCTTCTGTCAGTAGTTCAGCATAAGAGACTCGGGACTGCGAGCTTGTATAATATTGTAGCTCCTGGGTCAGTCCTCGATGAAACCTCTTAGCCTTAGCCAAGTCATCTGGTATCAGGGCAGCGCCATATTTGCTGAGTCGACTAAACTCGGCATCATACTCGTCCACTGTTCGGTTCCCCTGCTCTAAGTGAAGAAACTAATCGTATAGTGCATCTCTGATGGTATCCGGAAAGTACTTCCTCTCGAAGCACTCCAAGAACTGCTCCCAAGTCTGGTATGTACCCAACTGGCGCTCCATGGATTCCCACCAGTGATGAGCATTACCATCTAGAAGCGTCCGTACACCCATCATTCATAGGTTCGTAGGTAACTGCGATGCCTCCAGTAGCTTCTGCGTGTGAGTGATCCAGTTGGTAGTCTCCTCCGGGCTCTCAGTGCCCTTGTACGGCCTCGGACCCATCTGAATAAAGTCCTTTACTGAACCAACCCTAGCTCGAGGTACTGGAGCTAGTGCTTGGACTGGTACAGTAGCCTATGCAGCCATCCTCTCCAGTACTGCCAAAAATTCTTGTCTCTGCTCGGCTGCCTGCTGCCTCTGTTCCTGTATCATCATCTGAAAGAATTGGAACATCTGCGCTTGGCCATCTGCGGTACTGGGAAAGCTGGAAGGTTCCCAATAGGTGAAGCGGGAAGATCAGATGGAATTGGAGCGTGAGTCTGTCCATCTGGTCCCGAAAGCCTAGGAATCGTTGGGGTCCCTCCTTGAGTCTGACCATTGACTCCAGAAGTTGTGTCGCCATCGGCGGCAGTACATCCATTTTGCATATCCATCTCTCTGCAGGTGATGTACGAAACGATTAGAAAAAGTACAAGAATCAAACAGGATGCAAGCATTAAATAGGAAGGATGAGTTTCAGTCAAGCGTGGATGAGATCCTTATACTCTATTCCTATACGCAGGCTTGTTCGGTACAGTTACGTAACCGAGACAATATATTCTCGACCTACATCAGCCACCACTAAAAACATGTCACGCCCCAGTCCCAAAATACGTAGGACTAAGAATACGTAACACGCCAGCCGCATGTATACGAACTCCAATATATGGAAACCATATACACACGTACGCTGTACATGAATATCCAATCCACAGTGGTAATATACTGTCACAACAAGTCACACGCAATTCTATATCTCATCCACAGCCCAAATAATAGATAAATGAAAATCAATAACTGAATATCAAATAAGCAGTCTCAAACAAGAAATCTCAAAATGTGATAGTCGGATGGAAACAAATCCACTGCAAATCGACTATACCAAAACTACTAAAAAGAGAAGAGAATAAACTCTAATAGCAGAATAATGTCTCGAAAAGGAATAACAACTATAATCTCTAAACAGATGCAATGAATCACATATAATCCGAAGGTAAGACCTCCTCAGTCTGATAGGTAGCGTCAGTTCCAGGTCCATACTCCTGTGGGTACTCCTGCTCATCTATATATGGAAAGGTACCAGGTCCTCAGAGGGACGTAACAAGATACATATAAACATGCCAATAAAGTACTGAAATATAAACATCCAATGGGGTCGCCTAACCGTCTAAGTGAATGCAGTTAAGAACACCTTTTCCCACAAGTGAGCTGTCTGGCTGAAAACTGGGATTTGGCATGGTTCTCTATTGGATATCCAGGGGCCTAAAAGGCATATCATCTTTTGAATGCCGGTGGCCCGCCTGATAGTACATAATATATAGTGGTCATCACCACCCGTATCTCCGGCGGAGAATCCGGGCGCACAGGAGAAAAGTGCAAAGGAGCTCAAATGCGGTACTTGTTGTTCTCCCCACCCAATGCTCTAAGCATGTCATGTCCATGACACGATAACTCTAATAACTGCCAGGTCTACTAGCATGCAAAGTTTCTATCGGCAGTTATCCCTATCCGTCGCACGACCTATACGTACCAGTGGCCAGCCGAGTACGCAAGTCCGTGTCCTACTGTGACTCACACTCGTGTAAGAATAGTGTCATGGCCAATGAAACATAAATGCCTCATGAAGATGGGGTAGTCTCATAAAGTAGGTCCAATGCATATACATAAATAAAAACATAGTACGACGACACCGTCGTTGCACCCAAGTTTCCTTGGACGCGCAATTTATATAGCAGTTAAAATAAATGAACTAAAATAAACAGAAATAAACATGCATGCCTCATATGGAATGTAAATACAGTACAATGGCAATGTATACTTGCCTGACAAGAAATCTGTAAAGTGTATGCGCCCAAATATAAAGGACACGAAATCAGAAACTAAGGCCTCTGAACAAACGTCTCCGGATGCTGAAATAAAAATCACCAACATTTCCGGAATGAGCAAAATAGCTAAAAAGCACTTCCCTTTCGTCGAATTTGGACACAGGGGCAAAACGATAATTTCGGGTAAAAGTGGGGTCCACGTGTGGCCCGCTTTGCACCGAAAAGCGCGCCGAGGGTAACACTCTCTAAATGGGACAATTATAGGTCAAACAACTCTAAATGTCAATACGAACCCAATGGTATGTCCAAATGTGGATTTCGATGGGCCGAACACAATTTCGTCCAAAAAGTCAACTGTGGGGCCCGCCAATTGGCGACTTGGTCAACTATCTCAGAATTGCGTAAAAATTGGGACACAGGACCAGCGCGTTACCATGAGTCCAGTGACGCAAGTTTTGTCGCAATCTGACGTGCGTGCACAAAATGCGCGCGACTTTCGCAAAAGTTGCGACACGGGGTGTGTCCGCGGATTGGGCTGATTCCGGAGCGCACACGCATCCGAATCAGTTTTCGCGAATTTTTACGTGTTACGCTGCACGCACCGTTCGGTACACTTGGTACACGATGGGGCGGTCCCATTTGGCGGGGCGCGCTCTGTTTCACAACTTTTAGAAATCTGAAAAAGTGTGTTCGCGGGGTTTTCCAACGAATTTAATTATGTCTACAGCAGTTAATAATCTAGGATTATTTAACAGAAATTAAACTAGGTCAAGTGGTCACTGTTTTCGCCTATGGTTACGCGTTGTTCGAGGTCTACTATCACACAGATATGGAAGAGGGTTAAGGGGTGAGCATACCGGTAAAGACGGGGTGGCGTTTGGTTGAGCGAGTCGACGGAAAACAACTCTGGAACACAGGTACCTCGATGTGGGAATCTGCAGTGCGCGGGGTCGCGGTCGTCGGGATTTATTTGGATTGCCTGGCGGGGTTCTCTGGCTGCGGTGGCGGCGCTACTTAGGTCTAGATGGGAAGAGGGAGAGTCTGGATGATTAGGTTTAGGGTTTAGCGAAATAAATAAATATATATGTATATAAGTGGGGAGAGAGGAGGGTCGGTTTTGCTTAGGCGCTGGTGTTGGGTCTGTGCTCACGGGGGGGGGGGGGTTGTTGGAATTGGTAGTTAATAGGAAGTGGGCGGGTTTGTGTTTACTTGCTGCTGTGAGCAAAAGAAAGGGGGCGTTGGTCTCATTGGTAAGGGCGGGTGCTGTGCTTTTGCAAGGGGTTCTATTGCATGGAAATGGTTAAGTTGGTAATAGATTTTTGATTTTTGTTTTTTTTTTCATTTCTTTTCTTTTCTTTTCTTTTCTTTTCCATTAAAATATATACATGCATATATATATATTTGTATATATATATATATATATATATATATATTTGTATATATATATATATATACTCATAGAAAAAAATTCTAGATTATATTAATGCACACTATTAAGCTAGCAACTGCTCAAGGGGTCTCCTACATGAAATAAATTTCGAAAAATTTCTGATGGTACCATAAATCCTCTAAGTACACCAACACCTAAAATAAAAATTATTAAAAATCTATTTCTCCTAATTAGTCACTAATCTACAATTAAATTAATAATTAACAATTAAAAGGGCATATACGGTTTTTTAGGAATAGGGGTTTTACACCCCTGATTCTCCGAGAGAATCATGCCAATCCCATTTATGGCCAGATAGCCCACTTGTTAGAAAGTTATTCTCAAACTGTATTCACATAGATGGTTAGGCGACCCATTGGATATTTATTTCAGTACTTTATTTGTATGCTTCTATGTATCTTGTTATGTCCCTCTGAGGACATGGTCCCTTTCCAGGTGTAGATGTTCATGAGTATTCGCAGGAGTGCAGATCCGGACTGGTACTTATATATTCGAGGAGGCCTTCTCTTCGAACCCCGTGATTGTTAGTTGATATTCTTATATTGTATTTGTTGTGTTGCACTTATATATTCGAGTTGGTAGTAGATTTGTTTCCATCCAACTATCATCTTTAGATACTTTATATTGAGATCTAGTTTCTTAGATATTAGTTATTTATTTATAATTTTTTGTAGATGAGATTTAGATTATACCCTGTGACTTGTGATTGATTTATACCACTTATGGATTTGATATTCATAATACAACGTACGTCTGCGTTATGGTTTCCATATATTGGAGTGCCATAACCATGCAGCTGGCATGCTTACATGTCCTAGTCCTACGTATTTTGGGACTGGGACGTGACAGGTTTGGTGCAGTGACATTTGGATTGAGCACGAGTTGCTTGAAATCCTGGAGTTGTTCTCTGGTTATGAGGAAATTGGTACTATGTTGCAGTTTGGCAAGGGTTTTAATGAAAAATTATTGTACTGGGGTTGTTTGATTTGTTTGAGGAATGGATTGAGCTACTCCAATAGGGATCCTACCAAATTATGGTAGATTTGGTGCCATTCCAGCTGGATTTATACCAAATTGTGGTATATTTGGTATGTTTAAAGGGGATTGAGGTATTGCCATGGATGGAGCATATGGTGGAAACACAAACCCTCTTCTTGACATAGCCAATTCCTCTAACAAACTATCAAATTTTTATGGTTCAAGTGATGAATTGTACCTTCCAACGCAAGTATCCTCCCATTTGCATCAGGTAGGTATTTCTTTTTTGGAGAGATCCAGCTCTGGAGCCATGGCTGCTCGAGTCTTGCTCTCCACTAGCTTCAAGAGCATGATCCAAAGGCTCTGATACCAAATTGATGGATCCTCTTCCCATTTGGTCAGAAATTGGAGGAGAACAATCACACTTAGCCAAGAAAACTGAATAAATTGTAAAGAAACAAAGAACTAAATTAGAAAAGAACTAGGGTTTTTATTCAAACCATATGTATACACACACACACACACATAGGGCATTGTGTATCATGTTAGAGCAGTTCTTACCTTCCTCTAGAGAATCACACTGTATGTAATGATTTATAGGATACATACTGTCATTTTTGAAGAAGTATCTAGAAATGGATATGAATTACTATCTGCGTTATCATTCGTGGATGTACAACCATCATCCTGATGACATGTGCAAGATGAATTCATTGAGGGTGTACAGCAGTTCCTGTAGTTCGCCAAGGCGTTCCCTCAGTACATGGACGGTACCGAAATTAAGTGTTCATGTGTGAGATGTCGCAACTTGAAATATCATCCAGAAGTGGAAGTTACATATCATTTATACTCGAAGGGCTTCACTCTGAATTACTATCAGTGGACGGCGCACGGAGAACTTGTGTCTCTAGCATCGGAGTCGGAGCCTTATGTGGAGCCGTATATGGATGTCCTCGACCACGCTGCTTACGACGACGGGTGGGTGAACATGGTTTTTGATGCGGCGGGGCCTAGATTCAACTCGGACAATTATGATGCAGCTGAGGAGGCACCGAATGCCGATGCTGCAAAGTTTATAGAGTTGCTGGAGAATATGCAATGACTCCATTATATCCTGGTTGTGAGGATCATTCACCGTTGGAGGTGGTTACAAGATTATTGAGCATCAAGTCTGATTTTAACATGTCGCAAGAATGTTATAATCGACTGATCGATTTGATTATAGAGATCTTGCCCGAGGGTGCAAAGTTGCCTAAAGACTTCTATCGATCTAAGAGGATGGTAAGATCGCTCTGGATGGGATACGAGAAAATTGATGCATGTCGCAACGGGTGCATGTTGTACTACAAAGACGACAAGGATGAAGATGCGTGCAGATTCTGTGGTGCTGATCGCTACAAGGCCACTGGTAGAGGAAAGTTTGTCGGTACAAGAAAGCCTACCGATTCGATGCACTACTTGCCTTTGACGCCGCGGTTGCAACGGTTGTTTATGGTTAATGAGACTACAGAAAATATGAGTTGGCACAGGCAGAAACAGATCGAAGGAGTATTGGATCATCCATCCGATGGAGAAGCATGGAAGCACTTTGATCGAGAGTATCCAGATTTTGCTTCGGATCCGCGTAATGTCAGATTGGGGCTCTCCTCTGACGTTTTTACCCCATTCAGACTTTCGGGCTCCCAGTGTTCATGTTGACTTGTGATCGTCACTCCGTACAATCTACCACCTTGGATGTGCATGAAGACTCCGTATATGTTCCTAACCGTTATTATTCCGGGTCCGAACAATCCGAAGAGGAACATCGATGTGTATTTACAGCCTTTGATAGATGAGTTGAATCAGCTATTGGAAGTAGGTACCAACACGTACGATGTTTCTAGAAAGCAGAATTTTCAGATGAGGGCAGCACTTATGTGGACAATCAACGACTTTTTAGCCGATGGAATGTTATCGGGATGGAGCACCCATGGTGGTCTCTCATGTCCGTATTGCATGGACCGTATTAAGGCTTTCCGTTTAAAACACAGAGGCAAACCGTGCTTCTTCGATTGTCATCGACAATTTCTGCCGAAGGATCATCCGTACCGAAGGAACAGGAATGCTTTTCGTGCGGGCGTTGTGGAGAAGGCCAATCCATCGCCAAGGTGGCCCGGATACACGATATGGGAAGAGATAAAAGATTTACCAAGTGCTATCGAAGAGCCTGCTAAGGGGTACAAGTGTGACGGATTTGGTCACACCCATAACTGGACGAAGAGGAGTATATTCTGGGATCTGCCATATTGGATCACCAATCTGATCAGACATAACCTTGATGTCATGCATATCGAGAAGAATGTGTTTGATAACATAATTAATACTGTAATAGAGGTAAAGGGGAAGACGAAAGATAATCCGAAGGCCAGGTTGAACTTAGAAGAAATATGTAGATGTCCTACGTTGCATTTGATAGAGGAGGGGAATGGAAAGTTAAAGCAACCTAAGTCAGTTTTCTCACTAGAGAAAGAGGATAAAGGAAGACTTTGTAGGTGGATTCAGGGTCTAAAGTTTCCAGACGGGTACGTATCAAACTTGAGAAGATGCGTCGACCTCAAGGAGAACAAACTGGCGGGTATGAAGAGCCACGATTGTCACGTATTCATGGAGAGGTTAATTCCGATTGTATTTTAGGAATTCTTACCGCAGGACATTTGGGATCCATTGACAGAGCTCAGCATATTCTTCAGAGATCTTTGTTCTACTAAGTTGCTAGTCGATCGTCGAGAAAGGCAAGAGAAGGACATTGTGGTAACACTATGTAAGCTCGAGAAGGTATTTTCTCCTAGATTCTTCGACTCTATGGAGCATTTGTCAATTTATCTTTCCTATGAGGCACGTGTTGGTGGTCTTGTCGGTTATCGGTGGATGTACCACTTCAAGCGGCATCTGAATCACTTAAAGAGAAAGGTGAAAAATAAAGCACAGGTTGAGGGCTCTATTTGCGAAGCTTATGTTCTCGAGGAGAATACAAACTTTTGCTCGACGTATTTCAAACCTCATGTTGCTACTAATAGAATGAAAGCTCTGAGAAACGACGACGAATATCAGGAATCTAATGATGCAATACTCAAAGTATTCAATGCATCCGGAAAGCCTTCGGGGAAAATAAAGAAGAGATATTTGAATGACGATGAACTAAGGGCTGCTCAGTTGTATATATTACTCAATTACGACGAGGATGAAGTGGAGAAGCTAGAGGGGTAAGTAATTAATACGTCCATATTTACATCATCTCAATGTAATAGTATAAGCTACTATTATGCTACTAATCAGCAGTTGCTTCATTGTTTTTTAGCACACATAATGATGAGTTAAGGTCGGTTAGAACCTACATAACAGATGAAGAAGTAGAACAAGAAATGAGATGCCATTTTCCTTCTTGGTTGAGCGCATATGTAAAGTGCTTGGTAATTACTTTTTATTTCTGCACTTGTAAACCAAATAACTTACTATCGCTACTTTGGTATTTAGGTTGATCGTCTAATAACACCCGAGACTGAATCTATTAGAACTCTAGCCAAGGGACCAATTACTGCCGTTAAAATATGGCCAAATTTATGTGTGAATGGGTTTAGGTTCAAGTCAACAAATGCTCCTATCAGAGACAGCTTTCTGGATCTTGATTCCACGAAAAATAGTTATTTGTGTATCAAATCTTCGAACTACAGAGACGTCGATCCAGGCAATGATTTCTTTGGCATCTTACGAGAGATTGTGGAGTTGGTATATAATTATGGCACAGAACCTGCTAATATTGTGCTATTCAAGTGTGAATGGTTCGATCCGACTCAAGATCAAGGATGGAAAATTGACAAGCATGGCCTTGTGGATATAAACTACAAGCGTAGATATCAAGGCTATGAACCATTTGTCCTATCAAGTCAAGCTCAGCTCGTGTACTTTATAACTTATCCTAGACGGGGGACAGCGAGGTCGGATTGGTGGGCAGTATACAAGACTAAAGCTAGAAATACCTTTGACATTGACGAAATAGCTTATCAGGAGGAAGAGCTACCTCTTGTAACAAATATTGTAGATGTGGACTCAACGAAAGTTACTCATTACACGAGTAATAATGTAAAAGATGTAGAATTATCCGAAGAGGAAGAGGAAGATGAAGATGAAGTAGATGAAAGTGAAGACGAGGAGGAGGAAGAGGAAGAGGAGGACGAGGAAGGCGAACAAGATGAATTTTCTGAAGATGATTGGAAATAAAATATTTTGCTTGTAGAATGTAACTATATTTTGACTGTAGAATATACTATTTAGATGAATATATATATTATATTTTGACTGTAGAATGTACTATCCATTTAGACTTGTGACACCACTGGTTATTTACTGTACAATTCTATGAATGCTGTGAGATATGCATAACATTTTGACTGTAGAGTGTATTATATATTTGTGTATTTCTTTATTCATCATATGTTGTTATTAGGTATGACAGGACGACGCGAAGGGTTCGGCAGGTCCCGAGGTAGACAGAGTGCTCCTCCGGTACTGCCTACTATTGGTTCCGGATCGTCGTCGCCCAGTACTCCAGTATATCGATCAGTCACATCTCCGACTGCGACGACGTTATGTGGCATCACTCCTGGATAAATAGTTCCAGGCGTGATAATACACCCTCGTCCAGCGTTCCTCCTGCTGACGAAACCATGGAGATAAATGAGCATGTAGAGGAGGTTGTACCGACGTTGTCCCAGCATCAGCAAGATCCTCCATACGCACCTCAGGAGGAGACGAGGACAGAGATTTGGGCCGACGGTACAAAATAAGTCAATTAGATGGTTTAGCCTCATATATATCGTGTATTTCTTTATTCATCATATATTGACTTTTTCGATCTAAATAATTATCTCTATATATATATCGTCCATCGTCGGTTCAGAGACGCATGGGCCTATTTATGAGGAACAACTATGGTGGCCCTTGGATCAACTACTCTGAAGCTCCGGAGGAGAGAAAGGCATTCTGGTTTGCGCACTTCAAGGTAAAAGTATATTACATAAATTCTCTAATTTATGCATATTATATAACTTATCCGTGATGCTCACTTACTAAATTATTTATTGTAGCAAACGTATTTCTATCCTCCACACCGGGCCGAGTTGATCGAGCGGATATTTCCTGCCGTTGTTGCCAAGATTATCCGTGATGCTCTGGATGACCAGAAGGCTCGTGATCGTGCTGGAAAACCGATCCAAGGTTGGATCACGCCTGAGCAGTGGACTGCGATGAGGGCTAGATTCAACGATCCGAGCTACAAGGAAAGGTCTGAGAAGGCCAAGGCGGCTAGGCGAAATGCTGCAAAGTGGTGTGGTGGCTCGATTCTGATGACGGAATATTTTCGTCGTTTGGTATTTTTTTATTTAAGGTATATTATTTTAATATAAGTACGATAAAATGGTAGTAGATGTGTTTAATTTTAGTACTAAATAATATATTTTTAACAGGTACAGAGGGGTGAGGATGCAAACATGGTGACCGTCTTCTTGACCACCTATCGCAAGGACAAAAATCTCATTGATGAGAGGGCCTCGTAGACCTATGTAAGTATTACTTTACTTTGTGTTAATTTTAATATAACTTAGGCAATTATCGAGTATCCAAACTTTTCTAGGCCGAGTATCTTAGGCTGCGTGAACGGGCGACTGCTAGTGCACCTACAACTGGAGAGGCTGGTACTTCCTCGTAGCCCGCCCTAGCTCCGTCGGTGGACGACCTGTGGGTGACCGCCGCTGGTGGTCTCTAGAGGGGTACGTACTACGGTACGGGATCCTATGGCGCCCTGGTTGTGACGCAGTCATCTAGGGCCTCCCCGACAAGTGCGCATTCCCCACAGCCCTCGCAGTCGTCGGCCAGAGTCCAGGAGGCCATTGACCATCAGATTGTGTCTCTCCGTGACGAGTTGCTGTAAAGGATGGAGGAGCAGTCCCGGTCCCAGCCGTAGGCGGACAATGCGACGCTTATCGTACGATTTTATATGCTCGAGCGCAGCATCATGGAGCTCCGGAATTTGACAGCTGATCTTAGAGCCTCGACAGAGTGCAACGTGACGGAGCTGCAGGCATCACAGCTATCCATAGGCGAGAGGCTGACGATGATGCAGGATTCAATGGTTTATAGTAGTATGAGGATGTTATCTACCATGGATTCTTACAACCAGCGACTCACAGAGTTGGAGCGGATACGTCCTCTTGGTGCGCCTACATCAACACAGACTCCACTGACGTCACAGCCTTCTCCATCGACATCGGTGTCGATTTCACGGGAGCAGTATGATCTGTTCTTATCCTTCATGCGTGCCAGTGGTCATCCTCCTGCAGATCTGCAGTAGTATAGATATTTGCATGAATATTTGCTGGATATTTGTATTCTTTGTATTATTTAGGATGAGACTCATTGTATGGATATATATTTGATGTATTCTTTACGACGATATTTGTTGGATGTTTTATTTTCTTCAAATTTTATTATATTATTCATATTAAATATATGTTAATTTATCGGTGTTGAGTGTTCAACCCAAGGGGTCGGCAAACCCAGGAAATTCAATGGAGGGTTGCTCCGGGTCTATTTGTACATATTGTGAATTAATAAACTGCAGGTATAATAGTTTGGAAACAATTCAGTATTCATTTTTTTATTTTTTCACTGTACAATTAGCAACATTTTTAGCGATGTTTAGCGACGTTTAGCGACGTTACTACACGTCGCTAAATACGTCGCTAAGTTGCGACGTTATTATACGTCCCTAATGACGTCGCTAAAAATGTCGCTAAAAACGTCGATGTACGTCGCAACTTGCTGACATGGCAATATTGCCAGGTCATTAAAGACGTCATTGTAACATCGCTATATAAGTCGCTAATTAGCGACGTTAAGCGACAGATGAGCACGTTGCTAATTAGCGACATTGCGTCGCTAAACGTTGCTAATCTAGCGACACATTTACGTCGCTAAAAACGTCGGTATTGCGATGTTTAGCGACATTTTTCCTTTCAGCGACTAGATGAATGGTGACTTCTGTAAAACGTCGCTAATTATGTCGCTAAAAGTAATTAGCAACGTTTATTGGTTATTTAGCGACGTTTCTTTACGTCGCTAATTTGACTTTTTCTGGTAGTGTGGTATGTATTATATTGAATATATATTATTTTAATGTAAGTAGGATATGATGTTTAATTTTAATAACAAAAAATATTATTTTTAATAGGTATAGAGGGGTGAGGATGCCAATATTGTAACAGTCTTCCTGGCCACCCATCAGAAGGGCAAAAAGCGCATCGATGAGAAGGCTACGCAGACCTATGTACGTTTTACTATCCTGTGTTACTTTTAATATAACTTATAAAATATGCAAATAGATATCTATATAGTTATTAATAAGTAATTTAGACGGTAGTAACCACTTTTCAAGGACGAGTATCTTAAACTACGTGAGCGGGCGACAGCTAGTGCACCTACAGAGCGAGGGACCGATAATTCCTCTTATCCCTCTACAGCTCCGTCGGTGGACGAGCTCTGGATGACCGTCGTTTGTGCTCTTCAGAAGGGTACGTACTAAGGTACAGAATCCTATGGCGCCTATGTTATGATGCAATCATCCAGGGCCCCCTCTATCAGTGTGCATTCCTTGCAGCCTTTGCAGGAGTCAGCACGAGCCCATAAGAGCGTTGACCATCAAATTGCTAACCTGCATGACGAGTTCTAAGGAAGATAATGGAGCGGCCACATTCTGTGTCGCAGACGGACGATACGATGATCACTACATATTTTGATTCGCTCGAGCATAGCCTTATGGAGCTCAGAACTCTGAGCCATACGACAGAGCACATCCTTATAGAGCTCAGGACTATGGGCCAAACGACAGAGCGCAGCTTGGAAACTCTTTCCACGTCTATGGAACGCAGACAGACGGAGCTGGAGGGGTCACATACGGCTATGAGTGACTCACTTCCGAGGATCCATGCGGCACAATATTTGTTGAGCCGGTCGGTGGCGGAGAACACTTCAAGGGTGGTATCTACCATAGATTCATATAGTGCTCGACTGCTAGCATTGGAGTAGGTACACCCTCCTGGTCTACCGGCATCAACACCGTCTCCATCACTGCCTCCTCCATCGACATCGGTGGCGCTTTCACATGAGCAGTATGAGTTCCTTCTATCCCAGATGTGCGTCGGTGCTTCTCCTGATCAGTAGTAGTCTATGTTTGGACAGGTTTTAGTGTATTTATTTATTTTGGTCCATTCTTGGGTCTTTGATGTATTTATTTCATAATTTTTATTACATTCTGAGATGCATATGATACTTATTTTAAATTTATTTATCTACTTCTTGTCACGCCCCGATTTCCGGCCGGAATCGGCCGTCCCCGCAAGGCGCGAATCACCGCGCCAGCGCTCCCACAGGACGTACGTTTCCATCGGGACGCGATGCCGCACGAGCCTGGGGTTGCGCCCGTGCAAGGAAAATACCGAAATGGCCGTTGATAACTAGTTCACAGAGTCGTCATAGCAGAAACATAAAATGAACACAAGTATTGAATCCAATCAAGCTCTTTATTAATATGAAGTAAAGATTACAAGCGGCGCTAGGCCGAGATAACAAATCGCTCATGCTCTTTCTCTCTATTACAATGAATGTGCCCTTAGGCTTAGAACCAATACAAACAATCTGGATGATGATGTTCCCATACATTATTTCTCATATATGCGAGCTCCAGGTCCGTGTGCCACGCTCCAAGATGCCAAGTGCGGTCCGGCACCTCATTGCATTAAGCGGTCTCCGAATCCGTACAAGTTCCCCCTGCACCCTGCATGCAGACTGGTTGGGTATCAGTACATTGAATGCACTGGTGGGGAGGCCTCTCGCCCGCGCCATAAAACAAGCACGTTCATTAGTTATGTGCACCGACTGGTTTCGTTGTCTTTCTATTCTTTTGCCTTAGGATCAGTTACATGGCAATATAAAGAAAGTAATCTCCGTGTCAGCTCAAGGGTGTCATAATAATGAACAATTGAGTTCACCTTACCATTTCTTACCACTCGGCCTTCCCTGTCATATGCAGCAATATAAACAATAATCTACGGAATAACAAGAAGCAACTATGAAACCCAAATGTTATGCCGTGACTCTGCCTCACAAGACCCATTTTATTAGAACTATGTGTGATACCATGCATCCATTCTACTTATGCAAAATATCGTGCAAACGCACTCCTTCCCGTTTCTCCTTTATTCAATGCAGATAGCCGCTATGCAAACATGACTTATCTATATGAAGGTAACTGGCCCTGCTAGCCATATTGGACATAATCTGCGATGGACGGCTATCTTCCCAGCTCGGTTGCTAGCCTTGCTGGGCCTCCTAGCCGTCTAGCGAGTCAGCGCCCATCCAAGTCGGTAGCAAGCCTTGCTGGATGTCCCGCTCTCGCCCGCTAGTCATCAGCTAGCGTATCGCCAGGACTACACTGGCACTGTCCTCCCAGGCCGACACGATTCGGATGCCTCAGTAATCGTGTCGAGGACTCTCTCTACCTGGTGCGCAACAAGTTGTCCGTGACCATGCAACTACTCCCCCACTTCCAATCCTAGCCGAGGACAACTCTCGGATCAGTCTTTGCCGAGGACTACACTCGGATCTTTTCTTCTTTATGCAGCTCTCTGATTAGAGACTGCCTCGGTGATCTGCATATCCCGAGTACCTTCCTTTCCTTCCATCTCCTGACTCAGAACGACTACTTGATAGCCTTTCTCGTCTATGCATGCAACATGATTTTACTCCATCCCGTGTCATGTTCCGTGCGGTACAACGCCTCAGTTTGAACTCATACTACTTTTAAGGCATATATGAAGAAGTTACTACATTCCAACTCAACAATTCCGACTACGCAATAGCAAGTAAAATCTCCATGCTCTATACAATGATAAGACGGGGTTATCCCCTTAGCTATGTGCGTTCATCTCTTTTATTAGCATGCAAAGGTTATCGCCTGTAAACTAGCATGTAACATTCATTTTCTTAGTGTGCAGCTAAGTAGAGACTGGTTAATCGGGGCCATCCACCTTAGCGATGTATCGCATCAGTCGAGCGAGACTCCGAACGCGCCTCTGATAGCCTAAGTCTGACTCCAACTAAGATCCTAGCACGAATGCCTTTGTATCGAACGAACGGTCTCGCTGAGCAAGGCGGGTTGGTTTTCTATACTTGCGCCGGTTGAATCGCCCCTCCGGGTTGAGCGGAGCGGGTCGTTACATTATACACCACTCAGAACAAGTCTCGTCCTCGAGACTTCCTGAGCGCAACTCGTACTATCGCCCAACTTCTAAACCAACTCTATATATCTCGTCTAACCTTTAAGGACTATCTCAATACTACAATTATTTATTTATTTTCTCACTATGCGTTACGCCAATGTTAGCCAATCCCCATTGAACGACTCTATCGTTCAATGCCATCGTGATATACTCAACTTAATCGTTGCACTCCCAACTCAAAATCTACTGCACCTGGCGCAGGGTTATATTACTCAAACACGGAGTATTCTATAACTCAATGGTTACTAATAACTCATAATTGGGTGGACTTGCCCAACTTGTTATGTTATCTCCATAGGAGCCCAACGCAACCGAACACATTTGACAGTTTTTACTTGACGTCGCCTATCGAAACCCATCCTTACGCCTAACCTAAAAGCTTGAATCTCGGCTAATTTTCTAATCTCATTCGCATCATATCTCTCTGAGTCATCGTCCAATCTCACTAAGTAATTCGCACCTCAATCTTACATTTTCTGACTCAGTCTATATTGCGTCTTAGTACAGAGCTAAATTACCCACCTGGGGTACGCTCTAATCCTTCGCGTCTTTTGGTTCAATCGAACTTAACTTCCTATTCGTTTTACTCGTTCCGTTCCGCACGAATGCTTAATCATTTTATCTGAATGATCCCTTCATACTACTATTGCATTCCCAAACTCAGTCTTGTACTGCGCCTTAGTGCAGATCAATCTCGGTAGCACGGGGAACGATACAATATTTCCCCTAAGAAAATTTAGGTTAAGGCTAACCTATTTCAGTTGCCATACTCATCCATGCGAGTCCGAAGATTTTCATTTGCAGCTGCATCCGAGTTATGTATATCGCTAAGTCTGGATCGTACCCATATTCAAGGCGTCCCTCAAATATGTGTATTTTAACCAAGCTTAGTGACATCTAAGTCTGACAAGCTACTCGTGAAAATCTTTCGAAACACGGATCATTCTGCTATATGAATGACCGAACTCTGGTTCAATTCAGTTATCGTCTACTCCAATCTCACCCCAATTCCAGTTTGTATTACTAGCCACGCATCGCACATCTTCCAAGCAACGATCCAACTCATCACGCCAACTTATCTTCAATATCACCAATTCAAATTGTGAGAGTTCCGTCCGACAATTCTCAAATATCGCCTTATCCTTTACCATTGCGTAACCGATCCGACCAAATCAATTATTACCTGAGTCCTATCTCGCATTGCGTTTGTTTTAACGCCAACTTCACTAGTATACACTCTCAGTGTTAAGTCCTAACTCTAAATCTCGTTGCCCCAGTTCTATCATTCTCCCCGAACGATACTCTGAAGTCAGCCACTCTAGTTTAACTCAAGGCACAGGGTCGTCTGCCTAGCCACTAGGTCAGCTCACAAGGTCATAGGTACAATTCAAGTTTATGACTCATCGTGCAACCGCGTTGCACAACGCTTGCCCCAAACACCCTAAGGTCAAACCATTGTTCCTTTACACGGGTATTCTACCCACGCTCGTTTCACTCAGATTTCTAAACATCGAGCACAGATCATCCTATCGCACCAACACGTTTGTTCAACCGAACCAACGATACGCCCACGTTGCAGGTCTAACCATCGATTCGTACACACTATCTCTTTCATCACGTTTGATAGAATTCACCAATCCATCCTTTTCTACGCCTGTATCACTAAGCCACAATTCTATTATAAATTATCGATGTATATCATGAACTCTAAGTCGTCCAACACAATCTACGTATCCGTTCATGAAAACATCCAACATCTCTTACTTCACGTTTCTAGATTAACTCCTCACCAAAATCCTTAGACTCATTTTATCCTAAAACTTGTCTTATCATATCGAACCACAAGTCAAAATAATCCTTCAATCATCACGTTCCGGTCTCCTGCAAGTTCAATCATCCCCGTCGGACGTGATATCACCACGCCAACGCTCACGCGAAATGATTGTCCTAATCCGAATGTGACGCATGTACGAGTAAGAAGTTGTACCCGCACAAGATAAGAAGGTCAATCGTTATGGTTATCCTCGAACGAACAGACACCTCATCGTCGCTTTTCATTTTATCCCAAGTTGTACATTGATCCACCAAGCCATGTTCTCCTAACAACCGTTCTTACCGCAATCAAAGTTCGCTTAGCCAAACCGTCCAACTTCAATATTACCATTTGAACATTTCTTTGTCTACTCTTAGCATTCCTCAAACAACTAAGTTCAAATCCCAAACCCAAGTATATCCCATTTTATACGTTCCATTCATCGAGTTCGTTTTGAATAATCACCGAACATGTTCCCTTGAGTTCGATTATCCCCGCCGTACATGAAATCACCACGCCGGCGCTCCCGCAGAATAATCGTTCTCGCTGGGACAGATTTTGAATGTTATCTTTTCGAACTTGATTTCAAGATCGTTCTTCCAAACTCCAAGTCAAATCTATTACCGCTTAACTCGATCCATCAAAATCATAATTTTACTAACTTGCATCAATCCATACTATCTTCCAACCATTGTTATGGTCTAAAATCTCCCAAAATTTAAAATCATCGCATTTGTACTCAAACTGAACTCTATCGAGCGATATTCTACTCAAATCCAAATTTTCCATGAACGCTTTCATTCGTTCGTTGCATTATTTCCAATTGCACTAATTCCGATCGCATCCCCGATTATTCTATCTCAACTCAAGTTTTTTAATTCGCTTGTTTCAACTCAAAATCGCTCGTACAATCCTCTAAGTTTTTCCGACCATGATATCAATTCCAATTGCCCTGAATTCCTATTCGATGTATGCCTTATCCCTTATTCAACTTATTGTAACTCGTTCGAACCAAATATTGCATGCTTCCTCCGAGTTCGCTTACTTGCTAGGCATTGTTTATTTATACCAAGGCTTTATCCAATCTCGTCGCTTGTTGCTAGACTCGCTTAATACTCTGACATCTCTGATTTGTTCGAATACTACTAAGCCAACCAATACACCACTCAGGGTTTGAGTTATACTCCATGAATCTATACAACTCGTTATATCCCCAATTCGCATAATCGAACAGGGGATTTATCGCATACACCATTCAGGAATCGAGTCATCCTAATAACTCCTGAATCCCGTTCGCATCCTTTACTCGTATTCCCAATTCGTTCCTTAGAACTCCAACACGATCTCTATTTATCGCCTTAGCAATCTTAGACTCATATACACCTCTATTCATAGTCCTCCATACGGACTATGCTTCAAATCATAACTTATCGCTATGAATTACCGTCCAAACTATATCTGAAAATTCTTACACGATTCCCATTACTCGCCTTAGCGGCACTCTGATAACGTCGCTATCAATTTCCCTCCTAAGTCAAACTTTATTCTTATCCAAACAATACCCAAATTTCGCTGCAACTCACTAGCACCAAGGGTCTTGGTGCACGATACTCAACACAACTTGGCCAAAAAGCCATGTGCATAGACCACTGTCTGAACGATATTCTTATCTCGCACTCTACTCGCTTGGTATTTTCATATAGACATATAACTTGCCGATTATAACACGAGTCTACTCTCAAAATATCCTACACAGGTTGGGACAAAGGCCCACGCATCATAATCCCGATCAAGCAATCGTATAATTCACACGCACTTTTTGAAAATATTTAGACTTATTGTATGGAACATCCATCGAATCATCGAGAGAGAGCATCTACCACTACTTTCAATACACAAGTTCAAAACTGAGAGAATCAAAACGAATTCCAAGGACGTAAAGCCGTGCTCTGATACCAATATGTCACGCTCCGATCTCCCGCCGGAATCGGCCGTCCCCGCTAGGCGCGAATCACCACGCCAGCGCTCCCGTGGGACGTACGTTTCCATCGGGATGCGATGCCGCACGAGCCTGGGGTTGCGCCCGTGCAAGGTAAATACCGAAATGGCCGTTGATAACTAGTTCACAGAGTCGTCATAGCGAAAACATAAAATGAACACAAGTATTGAATCCAATCAAGCTCTTTATTGATATGAAGTAAAGATTACAAGCGGCGCTAGGCCAAGATTACAAATCGCTCATGCTCTCTCTCTCTCTTATAATGAATGTGCCCTTAGGCTTAGAACCAATACAAACAATCTGGATGATGATGTTCCCATACATTATGTCTCATATATGCGAGCTCCAGGTCCGTGTGCCACGCTCCAAGATGCCAAGTGCGGTCCGGCGCCTCATTGCATTAAGCGGTCTCCGAATCCGTACGAGTTCCCCCTGCACCCTGCATGCAGACTGGTTGGGTATCAGTACATTGAATGCACTGGTGGGGAGGCCTCTCGCCCGCGCCACAAAACAAGCACGTTCATTAGTTATGTGCACCGACTGGTTTCGTTGTCTTTCTATTCTTTTGCCTTAGGATCAGTTACATGGTAATATAAAGAAATTAATCTCCGTGTCAGCTCAAGAGTGTCATAATAATGAACAATTGAGTTCACCTTACCATTTCTTACCACTCGGCCTTCCCTGTCATATGCAGCAATATAAACAATAATCTACGAAATAACAAGAAGCAACTATGAAACCCAAATGTTATGCCGTGACTCTGCCTCACAAGACCCATTTTCTTAGAACTATGTGTGATACCATGCATCCATTCTACTTATGAAAAATATCGTACAAACGCACTCCTTCCCGTTTCTTCTTTATTCAATGCGGATAGCCGCTATTCAAACATGACTTATCTATATGAAGGTCACTGGCTCTGCTAGCCATATTGGACATAATCTGCGATGGACGGCTGTCTTCCCAGCTCGATTGGTAGCCTTGCTGGGCCTTCTAGCCGTCTAGCGAGTTGGCGCCCATCCAGGTCGGTAGCAAGCCTTGCTGGATGTGCCGCTCTCGCCCGCTAGTCATCAGCTAGCGTATCGCCAGGACTACACTGGCATTGTCCTCCCGGGCCGACATGATTCAGATGCTTCAGCAATCGTGTCGAGGACTCTCTCTACCTGGTGCGCAACCAGTTGTCCGTGACCATGCAACTACTCCCCCACTTCCAATCCTAGCCGAGGACAACTCCCGGATCAGTCTTTGCCGAGGACTACACTCGGATCTTTTCTTCTTTACGCAGTTCTCTGATTAGAGACTGCCTCGGTGATCTGCATATCCCGAGTACCTTCCTTTCCTTCCATCTCCTGACTCAGAACGACTACTTGATAGCCTTCCTCGTCTATGCATGCAACATAATTTTACTCCATCCCGTGTCATGTTCCGTGTGGTACAATGCCTCAGTTTGAACTCATACTACTTTTATGGCATATATGAAGAAGTTACTACATTCCAACTCAACAATCCCGACTATGCAATAGCAAGTAAAATCTCCATGCTCTATACAATGATAAGACGGGGTTATCCCCTTAGCTATGTGCGTTCATCTCTTTTATTAGCATGCAAAGGTTATCGCCTGTAAACTAGCATGTAACATTCATTTTCTTAGTGTGCAGCTAAGTAGAGACAGGTTCACCGGGGCCACCCACCTTAGCGATGTATCGCATCAGTCGAGCGAGACTCTGGACGCGCCTCTGATAGCCTAAGTCTGACTCCAACTAAGATCCCAGCACGAATGCCTTTGTATCGAACGAACGGTCTCGTTGAGCAAGGCGGGTTGGTTTGCTATACTTGCGCCGGTTGAATCGCCCCTCCGGGTTGAGTGGAGCGGGTCGTTACAATTCTTGGGACATATTTAGTGTAATGTAACTTTGTAAATTTATTTCTATGTGAGTTTAGTTTATTATTTATAATACACCAAAATTCTTTGGTGTTGCGTATTCCACCGAAGTGGTCGGCGAACCCAAAAAATTCAACGGAGGGTTGTTCCGGTTTATTTATATAAACTGTGATTTTATAACTACATGTAGAGTTTTGTTGGAAAATATTTTACAAACAGTATTCTGTTTTTTTTTTAATTTTAATTTAGCGATGTGTTGCGACGTTCCGCGACGTGCATTTACGTCGCTAAAAATTATCGGAACGTCGTTACCTGATACCAAGGACGTCGCTAAACGTCGCTAATATGCTGACATGGCAAAACTTGCCATGTCATCATTGTTGTAGCAAAATGTCGCTCATAATGTCGCTAATGTAGCGACATTTTGCGACCAAATATTATGTCGTCATTTAACGACGATACGTCGCTAATCGTTGTATATTCTGCGATGTCGTATTGTCGCAAATATACATCGCTACAGCGACGACTAGCGACATTTTTGTTGTCAGCGACCATGAAATACATGACACCGTAAAAACATCGCTAATTATGTGTTGCCCCGTTCCCCCTATTCGGGGAGCGCGACTAAGAAATACAAATCGATATCATTCGATCGGGATAGATTGAATCAAGATCTTATTCTCGTTATGGATTTGCTTCTTTGGAATCGATTCTCATATTCAGTGGACTGTACCCCGAGGATGGACTTAGCGGCAAAGTCAAGAGGGACCTCTCCGTTGTAAGTTTTTTTGCCTAGTTTTCTCTGTCGACTTGTTGCTTTTGTGCTTTGAGTTGGCTTTTGGATTTGTATTTTCTTGAACGGTTTTGATGGATTTCATTGCTTTCGTTCGTTAAATTGCATTCTACTCTGAGCTTGGAAAGAGTAGAAGAGGTACTGATCAGTTGTTCGTGGCAATGCAGGTGATCGTGCAGTAGACATCGTGCGAGCGGAATCTTGAAGCATATCTTTTCTCTCATTTTTCTAACCAACTAGTGAGTGGCTATATTCGATTTAGTTGACCCTTCTTCCAAGTCTTCACATCTAAAATCTTGCATTCTTGCCTGTTCCGATCAAACGATACCATAATAACTAAAAGAAGTCAAGATAAAAAGGAATAGACTTGGATTACTTTATGCTTGTCAATCAACTTATGAATGGTTACCTTGTTGCATGCAAGTTCGTTTAGCAAGTTCTTCATAATGCTTCAATTCTAGTTAGAATGTATACTTCTTCTATAAATGTGCTATGTATAAAACATATTTTGCTATGCAATATATTAATCAGGAAGACTATGCAAGACCGATCATGCTATGTGATTGTCTCGTGCTCGTATTTCCTTATACTGCATCAAGTGATTGCTTAGTACACCGTTTGATCATGGACAACTTATGCACAAGGTTTCTGGTTTCCGCGGACGGTCGCCAGGGTACTTGGACCGATCCGATCCGGACGGAACAAATCGTATAGTCGTTTGGTAATGGACGGAATATTATGTAGTATAAACACTCTAATTTTTAGAATTTAATTTAAAATTTTATTAAATATTCTTGTAGATTTTTTTTTTTTTTTGTTTATTATAATAAATATTCTTCATCGATTTATATTTTTGTGTATTAAATTAATTATTAAAATTGTGCAAAAATTATATTTTTGGGTGTATAATTAATAATAGATATTGTGTAATTTTTCTGGAATTTATTGGGCTCTAAAACTATTTTTTTTATAGCAAATTTTATTGTTTTAAATAAACCAACTCAAACCAACCCAAACCAACCCAAACTGAACCAAACCCAATCAAACCAATCAAATGAACCAATCGAATCCGGACTCAAAACCCAATAACCCATACCCGACCCGAGACCCATACCTGACCCTTCATCTACAGTAACCGAAACCAATTTCCCCGATTTGCTATAATAGCAACCGACGACGACCCCTCCTTTCATCTCCCTTTAACCGCCAGCGACCTCTCCATTCCTATTTCGTAACCCCCTCCTTCACCCTATTTATACCAGACTACTGCCATCATCATCCGACCACAATGCCTTCGACAGAAGCCTACAAGGCTGTGACTGAACGCGGGTGAGCGCGTGCGTCGGTGCGCCGGTGACAGACAACAGCAGCAGCAATCCGCCACCGACGACCCCCCTGGCTAAACCGCCACCGTCGGTGACCGTCCACCGCCGCCCGTAGTCATCCACGCGCAGCAAGCGCGGACTCGCCCCCTCTGTTTCAGGTGTGTTATCTTCCTCCACGTTGCATCGATTCTCGAACGACCAGTTGCGCTGTGTTCACAACTTAACCCTCTTTCACCCCCTTCAAGTAGATCGATTTTTGGTGCCCTGGATCGAGAGAAAAGTCGATCCAAAGTTGACTAAACATCTGTTTCGAAATAGATTCAAAACTGTTCCAAACCACCATGTTCATGGCCTATTTCCTCCCAAAGTATTAACCATTTTAAAAATCCAATTATACAGTAATTTAGACAACATAAATAAATTTTAATCCCTTTAAATAGTTTATTTTAATTTGTTGTATGATGTGATTTATTCGTGGTTGAAGTTGACCAAAAACTTAGTTTTCTAAAACCAAAATTTTTTGAAAAGGGTTGTGTCCCACTAAACGAGGCAGCTTCATCATGTGCAAACTGCATCGAAAGGCGTGTATCATCAATGTGGACGTGTAGAATTTTACGGATATTGATTTGGATGTGCGTGCACACCGGAATCAATCTGTATCCGTCGAAAAACCCCATATCGGCATCTTCTGACACTCGTCATAATTTCGTTTGTACTTGTCGTTTCGCAACGAAACTTGCGCTATCGAATTCGTAGCGTTATGCTAGTCCTGTTACCCAAGTTTGGTTCGATTGTGAAAATATTAACGAAATCCCATTTTGTAGGCCACACGGTTCCACTTGACGGACAATCTCGTGACCGGCTCATCAAAATCCAGTTCTGAATGTTCCGTTGGGTTCGTATCATCGTTCTGGACTCGTAGACACTAAGTTTGACGAATTTGGAGAACTTTATCTCTGGCACATTTTTTGATGCGAAGTAGGCTACATGTGGACCTCGCTTTGACCAGGAACTGTCAATTCACATAATGTTCATATTGGACTTATGGGTAGTCAATTCTAGATATTTTATATATTTTGAGAGCGGTGGTAATATTTTTTTTCAGCATCCTGAGGCATACCTGGAGATTTTACTGTTACAGGAGCAACTGAAGGAGTTCAGAACCCAGGCAAGTGTACCGTGCCAAACTTACAGTAGTTCTTTTGATATTATTTGCTTGAGTTATTTTCTGTGATATACCTGTTCAACCTTGCCAAACTTACAAAATTCGGGTGTCGACGCCGTACGCTGAGTCGTGTAACGTCACTTAGAGAATTGATAACACGATCCTATTTTTTTGCGTACTTGCTTTATCAAGTACGTTATACCTTAGGACATTTGACACTATTCATGTGACAGAATCTTTTCTGAATTATTCATGGTAATTCTGTATAGGCTTACATGATTCGTGACATAAGATTTGCATATACATAGATATTATTATGACTCATTGTACTAGCTAGAGGTCATGATCTTGCGTGTTATGGACATGAGACATCGTGGACATGAGATGTGTGATTACATTAGGTGGGGAGAGACACACATGCTATAGGCTGATTGCATGCATATATATTTTATTATTGTAGTGCTTTAGTCTCTATTCCAAAGCTTGGCCTATTACGTGATATTACTGCTACCGACTCCCTGACACAGAGCTTGTAGTGGTCTCAGCCTGAGTACTAGTAATGCTCTTATTTGCATATCATATAGCTGGTTATATAGCTTGCCCTGTAGATCTATTTTTATATACTATATTTTATTTGGCTTGAGTTATTCTTGTACCTTGCTATGTCCCTTGAGGACCTAGATCCGGATTATGTCCCCAGGTACAACAGAAGAGGAATACCCCGAGATATACGGGACATGAGCTGACGCTGGAGTAGTACTGGCACCAGAGGACGAGGTTGTGCCAGAGGATTTCTCCCGAGTATTCTGTTATATACTTAGTTATTTCTGCTTCCTGATATTCTATATCTTTCTATATCTTGACTCTTGGATTATTGTATTAACTTATTATCGGGTTGTTCTCCGAGACACTTTTTATTGGGAGTTGTTGATGGACTATTGTAAGCCCCCTGATTTTTCAAAAAATTTTAATTTGGATTTTTCATAATTTTTTTTAATTTTCTGGGATTTTTCTGTAATTAAAATCTAGGTATTTTGATATTAAATGATTTTTAATTGCTATTAATTAATATTAAAATATTATGAAAATAATATTTTATGGTGTAAAATGGAAAACTGGACATAGGGTAATTTTTCGAGAATTTATTAGACTCTGGAAGCAGTTTTAAAGCCCTAAAAACCAATGTAGAAATAAACCGAATTAAACCCTAGAAATAAATCTGGTTTATTCCTAAAATAAACCAAACCAACCCAGACCCGGTTCAATTGAACCAAACCTAGCCCTTAGCGGGTCGGATCGGATCTAAACCCGACCCGAAACCCGCAGACCCAAACCCGCACTTAAACACTAGCAGGTCGGGCCGGATTCATGTTGAACCCGACCCGCGGACCCAAACCCGTTAACCCAACTCCGAATCCCTATCAGATTCACTGTTCCGGCGGCGTCCCTATATAATCCCCTAGCTTGCCGGAACCCTAGCCCATCTCCGTCGCTGCATCTCCCCGCACCACCTTCCTCCGCCCTGAATCTCCTCGCTCCGCCCAGCCCCGCTCGACCCGTCCTCGACCTCGACCCTCTCCCCGACCACCGACCTAACTCCCCCGTTCCAGCCGCCCAGCCCCACTTCCTCCGCCTAGCCCCGTCCCTCTCCACCGCCCTCACCTCGAACCCCGACGCCCTAGCCGCCCTCGACCCGCCGCCTCCCTCCATCTCTACCCGCGGCCAAGCCTACGACCCGCTCTCACCTCTCCCCACGATCGATCCCTCCATCTCCACCACCTTCCTCCGCCTAGCCGCTGCTCCTCCGCCCTGAGCTCGACCGTCTCACCACCACCCTCCAGTCCCCGCTCGACGGAACCCTAGCCACCCCGCTCGCCTCCGCCACCCTCTCCCCTCTCAGCCCCCTCAGCCGACGACTCGACCACCATGCCACCCTTCCCCTCGACGACAGAACCCGCAGTCGACTCCCTCCAGCAGCAGCCCGGCCACAGTCGACTCCCTCCGGTGAAGCCCATCCCCGGCCAGCCCCTCCTCCGGCGAGTCTTCGGCGTGAAGACTGAACCCTAACCCTAGAACCCGGACACAGGACACGGTGTCCCCTCGCGTCGTGTCGACACGGACACGAAGAACCCCGTTCCACGGAGCCCTGTTCAGGTAACCCGTTCTCTCTCCTCGTTGCTCTGATTTTTGTTCCGTCAGTTGTGATGCGTAGATTGTGTAACCCCCTCGGTTCCCGTGCAACCCGCTCGGTACGTCGCGTCCTGTGGCGATCGCGAACTGCGATCCAAAAATAGAAAAATCAACACCCCGTTTTACTCCGGAACTGAGTACGCCCTGCCAAACTGGACGACTTGGTCGCGCGCGGTCTTCACCGAAACGTGCGCGCCGTCGATACGGACGTGTGGGATTTCGCAGAAGTTGATTTGGATGTGCATGCACACCAAAATCAACGCGTATCCGTCGACAACGTTCCGTATCCGTCCGTTCTGGAACATATCGTAACTTTGTGTACATACGTCGGATCGAAACGAAACTTATGCCATCGGACTCGTAGCAATACGCTGGTCCTGTGACCCAAGTTTGGTTCGATTCTGAGAACATTGACAAAATCGCGTATCGTGGGCCCCACGGCTCCACTTGACGGGCGATTTTGTGATCGGCTCATTGGAATCTAATTCTGGAAGTTCCGTTGGGTTCGTATCATCGTTCCTGACTTGTTGACACTAAGTTGGACGAATTTGGAGACCTTTGACCCTGACACATTTTTCGGTGCAAAGCGGCCCACATGTGGACCCCGCTTTGACCTGAAAATGTCATTTTGGCCCTGTGTCCAAATTGGACTCAAGGACAGGCGTTTCTAGCTATTTGATATTTTCTGAATCTAATGGTGATGTTTATTTCAGCAACCGGAGTAGTCCCTGCAAATCACACTGAAGTCAGAGCTACAGTTGGAGCCAGAACCCCAGGCAAGTGTACCTTGCCTACATTGCAGTTCTTGTTACATATTTTCTTGGTTTATTTATATTGTTGTACATGCTTGACCTAGGACCGTGTGACTTACTTAGCGTCCGATTATTAGTCGGGTGCCAACACTGTACGCAGAGTTGTGTACGTCACCTAGAGATGTTGATTCGTGACCCTTTACATTCTCGTACTTGTCTTATCAAGTACATATAACCTAGGACACTTGACACTATTCATAAGACAGAATCTTCCTGAGATATTCATGGTGATTCTGTATAGGATGCAGGATTTGACATAGACATTATATTCATAGACATTAGATGACTTGATGCATTAGATATGATCGTGCGTGACATGGACATGATGCATCGTGGACATGAGACGTGTGGTTACATTGGGTGGGGAGAGACACACAGGCTACAGGCTGATCATATATATATAACCCATATTATTGTGAGGCTCAAGACTCTATGCCCGAGCTTGGCCCATTACTCATTATTACTGCTACCGGCTCCCCGATACAGACCTTGTAGTGGCTCAGTCTGAGTACTAGTGATGCTCTCACTTGCATTTCACTTAGATGGTTACATATTTACCCTATTTATTCCATTTACTATTTTACTGCATTCATGTTGGCTTGAGTTATTTTGTACCTTGCTATGTCCCCTTAGGACCTGGATCCGGATTATGTCTCCAGGATTAGCAGAGGAGATCCACCCAGAGTTATACAGTACATGAGCATTAGAAGGAGCAGAAGCAGGTGCCTACATTAGAGCAGAACCAGGATCCGAGGACGAGATCGTACCAGAGGACTTCTCCTGAGTATTGGCTTGAGATACTCATTTATTTCTGTTTCTAGTCATTTTATTTCCAGTCTATTGCATTGATGTATCAGACTTGTTCTCGGATTGTTCTCCGAGACACTTTTATTGAGATTTATTAGTTTATTTTATTTGCATTATTCTGGCATTTGATCTGTGATTATCTGTTGTGGATGAGATTAGTATAGAGTGTGACTTGTATCATTGGACCTATTTATTGTTGTATTACAGCTTAAGTATGCCCCGATGGATCCATTAAATTGGGTTTGTCCATCGGTGTGTACTGCTGGCCATTATCACGTGTCCAGTCCCTCGATATTTTGGGACTGGGGCGTGACAACTATATTTCTTTTTATCTATTATATTGATTAGTCTATCATATTGAATTGTGTTTACTTTCTGTGGATCAGATTAGAATTAGACTGTGACATGTATCTTAGACTATTGTATTTGTTTTACAGCTTAAGTACACTCTAATAGGTCCATTAAATTCGGTTTGTCCATTGGAGTTGTGCTGCTGGCCGTTGCCACGTGGCTAGTCCCTCGATATTTTGGGACTAGGGCGTGACATAGTTTTTGTGGTGGCCCATACAGGTCTACGACTATATTGTTTCTGTTTTAACTAGGGAACCGAGCAAGCCTACAATTAGGATAGGATAAATTATAGGACCTCATTCACTTGTTGATCTGTTCTTGACCTCTATATCGACTTCAAAATAATTTTTTGACTTTCATTATGTCTTGATTCCTCTGTGCGATTCTCATAGTTTACTTTAAATGCAGAGTAATGGACCCATGAGCCGGCGACAAGACTCAAGTAGGTACACCACAAGGTGCTGTGGTCACCTATTACGATGGAGTCATACCATTGGGTGAAGATACATCCGCTCAACAAAACAATCAAGCAGATCAGCATGCCTCGAGGTTCCGGCGAGACGACATTCCAACACCATCGCAGTTTACTCCACCAATGCCCATTTTTCCACCAGGACAGGCTATGGACGGAAAGCAAATATTCTAAATATTCTACGCAATAATGCAAGCCCAACAGCAGGTTTATTAAGAGGCTCAGCGTCATGGGGCAGAGAACTTGAGGAACAACCTAGTAACCATTGTCGGGATCTATCACTGATTTCCGCCAGCTGAAGCCCCGTATCTTTTCTGGCAAGGATGAGCCCACTGAAGTTCATGAGTGGCTCACAAACAATTAACACCAGTTGGAAGCAGCTGAGCTTTCGAGGGAGCGTGGGATGACTGTCGTCAGGATACAGTTGACGGGCAATGCACATCATTGGTGGCTATTTGATGAGAGACTGCTCGGACCGGATCGAGTCACTTGGAAGGAGTTCTCTAGACTCTTCCAGGAGATGTATATTCCAGCCACTGCCAGAGAAAAACTTAGAGATAAGTTTAACCGCCTCATTCAAGGCAACATGACTTTAGAAGAGTAAAATGCAGAGTTCATCCGATTGAGTCACTTTGCCCCTACTCTGATTCTGACAGAAGAGGAAAAGGCGTAGAAGTTCTTCAACGAACTTAGCTTTGAGCTACAGAGATTAATCGGATCCGTTGTACCTACTTCATACACGGATGTCCTTGCTGCAGCACGACACATGGAGCACGTAACCAGGAGAGAGCCCAGCCTGAAACGGTCGTTCATATCAGCACCATCCAGAGCACCACAAGGGGAGTCTGAAAAGTGACCCCAGAGGAATCCACCACAGAGAGCAGTATCAAGAGCCACATCCCTTCCTACTTGTCACTACTGTGGCAAGGTAGGCTATATTGAGAGGGAGTGTAGATGCAAGTTGGGACTATGCTTAATTTGCGGATCTAACCAACATCCAGCCATGGACTGCCCTGAGCGTCGAGAGGGAGCACAGATGGTAGACCAACCAGCTTTACCATCACCGAGACCAGCCCAGCAGCCACCTAGGCCAGCTTATCCAGCATTGGGAGCACCACAGACGGGAGTTGGAGGAGTCAGACTACCAGCTCTAAGAGGGTATCAGCCGAGGCCACCTTTGGCACCACAGGCAGCATTATTCCAGTAGGCTCGGCAGCAGAGAGGACCAGCTCAGGGACGAGGACAAGCATTTGCATTGGCTATTGAGTAGGAAGCTACTGCAAAAGAGGTCATAGCAGTTACTATATTAGTAGCTTCATTACCTGTTTTAGCTTTATTCGATTCTGGAGCATCGCATTCATTCATAGCTGCTAGCTTCGTAGCCACACAGAGTAGCTATCGCACCCCTTCTGAAGACTAAGAGAATTCTTACGGGAGGCAGAATTATCCCAGTTAGTGACATTTGTAGATCTTGTTCGGTAGTAGTCTGTGGGAGAGAGATGCGAGCTCAATTCTTGATCTTTTTTATACCGAATTATGATATTGTACTTGGTATGGACTGGATGAGTCAGTACCATGCGACTCTAGATTGCCGGCTTGGACGGATTATATTTAGACCACCTGGACATCCAGAGTTTGAGTTTCTTCGGGGAGCCAAAGAGCAAGGTGTTCAGCCTACACTTAGGGTACTCTCTGTAGAAGGGGAGTTTGAGTACCCAAAGGTTGTATCTGAGTTTGTGGATATATTTTCCCATGATCTTCCAAGCTTACTACCTGATCGGGAAATAGAATTCATAATAGACTTGACTCCAGGATCGGAGCCTATCACTTCATCAGTATACCGGCTAGTACCTAAGGAGTTGGTAGAATTGAAGGAGAAAGTTGATGATCTTCTGGAGAAGAATTTTATTCGGCCCAGTGTTTTACCATATGGAGCACCTATACTATTTGTGCCGAAGAAGGATGGGACGGTACGCCTGTGTATTGACTACAGGGCACTGAACGTTGTAACCATCAAGAACCGGTATCCCTTGCTATGTATTAACGATCTATTTGATCAATTGAGTGGTGCTAGTGTATTCTCAAAGATCGATCTTAGATCCGGTTATCACCAGATTAGAGTACGGAAAGAGGATATACCGAAGACAGCCTTCAGGACCAAGTATGGACACTATGAGTTCTTAGTTATGCCGTTTGGTTTAACCAATGCGCCAGCTGTGTTCATGAGTTTGATGAACAGATTTTTTCATCGGTACTTGGACAAGTTCGTGGTTGTGTTTACTGATGACATCTTGATATATTCCAAGAGCCACAAAGAGCACGAGGAGCATCTCAAAATCGTGCTAGAGACGTTAAGACAGGAGAAGATATACGCCAAACTCAGTAAATATGAGTTTTGTCTAGATAGGGTGCCTTTCCTGGGATATATCATCTCGGAAGAAGGGCTTTTAGTTAATCCGGAGAAGGTTGCTGCAATAGAAACTTGGCCCACACCTACATCAGTTGTGGAAGTGAGAAGTTTTCTCGAACTTGCTAGATACTATTGGAGGTTCGTGGAGAATTTCTCAAGGATCACGGAGCCTATGACGCGGTTGATGCGTAAGGACCAGGATTTTGCATGGACTGAAGTTTGTCAGAAGGCCTTTGAGGAGTTGAAGAGACGATTGACGACATCACCGGTCTTGACTCTTCCTTCAGGTTTGGAAGGATTCGTTGTTTATTGTGATACGTCAGGCAGTGGACTAGGATATGTTTTGATATAACATGGCAAAGTTATCGCTTATGCATCGAGACAGCTGAAGGATCATGAGAAGAACTACCCGACGTACGATCTTGAGCTAGCTGTAGTAATATTTGCATTAAAGATATGGAGGCACTATCTTTATAAAGAGAAGGTAAAAATCTTTACTGATCACAAAAGTCTGAAGTATGTCTATACTCAGAAAGTGCTCAATATGAGACAGAGATGTTGGTTAGAGTTAATGGTCGATTTTGATATATATTTACAGTACCATCCGGGCAAGACGAATGTCGTAGCAGACGCACTTAGCAGGAAGCCCACAGCTTATTTCATGATGATGCAGCCCCAGCTATTAGAGGATCTATAGGAGCTTAGAATAGAGGTTATTTTGCCAAGGCAGAGTGGGCTGTTAGCGAATCTTGAAGTTAAGTCATCACTTGTGGAGAGGATTAAGGCAACATTACCCAAAGATGCTAGGTTCCGGAGACTTAAAAAGAAGACGGAAGCCGGCATGCCGACGGGACTTCGAATCTATGAGGACGGGACGTTAAGATGCGAAAATTGCCTATATGTTCCGAATGGGGAGTTGAGACATGAGTTGATGTCTGAAGCACATAGCTCCATGTACTCTATTCATTCGGGAGGTACAAAGATGTACCGAGATTTGAGACAGTACTATTGGTGGCATGGGATGAAGAGAGAGATTATTCGATTTGTGGCAAAATATTTGGTCTGTCAGCAAGTTAAGGTCGAGCATCAAAGAACCACTGGTATGTTACATCCGCTTCCCATACCCGAATGGAAGTGGGAACATATCACTATGGATTTTGTTACAGAATTTCCAAGAAGCCCCACTGGGAAGGATGCAGTCTAGGTTATTATGGATTGACTAACCAAATTGGCATATTTTTTGTTGTTCAGAGTTGGAAAATCCACGGAGATTCTAGCCGACATATATATACGACAAATCGTAAGGTTACATGGAGTACCAGTTAGTATTGTGTCTGATCGTGACTCAAGATTCATATCCTATTTTTGGCGAAGCATGTAGGAGAGTCTTGGAACCCGACTCAAGTTCAGTACTGCTTACCATCCACAGACAAACGGTCAGTCGGAGCGCATGATTTAGATCCTGGAGGATATGCTGAGGTTGTCTATGTTAGACTTCGGAGGGTCTTGGGAAGACCATTTGTACTTGGTGGAGTTCTCTTATAATAACATCTACCAGGCGAGCATCCAGATGGCACCTTTTGAGGCACTGTATGGCAGAAAGTACAGGTCACCGATATATTGGAGTGACGTTGGCGAGCGTCAGATATTCCGTCCGGAGTTAGTGATGCAGACAAGTGAGAAGGTGAAGCAAATTCAGAGTCATCTTCGTGCAGCTCATGACAGACAAAAGTATTGGGCTGATACATACCGTCGACCTTTGGATTTCAAGGAAGGAGAACATGTATTCTTGAGAATATCACCTACTCGAGGTACTATTCGATTTGGGAACAGAGGCAAGCTGAGCCCGAGGTACATTGGGCCATTTGATATTTTGGAGCGTATTGGTGAGGTGGCGTATCGTCTTGCAATACCCCCATCTCTAGAGGGAGTGCATAATGTATTCCATGTCTCACAGCTGAGGAGGTACATGAATGACCCAAGTCACGTAGTCGATCATTCTTTCAGTAGGACCTAGCTTGATGTATGAAGAGCAGCCAGTTGGGATACTTGACATTAGTGAGAAGATATTACGGGGTTAGACGATTAGATTGGTTTGGGTATCTTGGAAACATTACTCCCCAGGCGAATCTACTTGGGCACAAGAGGATATCATACGCCAGCGTTATCCTCACCTATTCGAAGATGCAGGTATGACCTAAGAACTACCTATAGGTTACCATGATTATTTTTTAAATTTTCTTAGTAGTTAATTCTTAATTGCGAGGAGACAATTCTTTTAAGGTGGATAGATTGTAAACACTCTAATTTTTAGAATTTAATTTAAAATTGTATTAAATATTATTGTAGAAAAAAATTTATTATTTTTAGTTAATTATAATAAATGTTCTTCATGGATTTATATTTTTGTGTATTAAAATAATTATTAAAATTGTACAAAAATTATATTTTTTGGTGTATAATTAATAATAGGATATTGTGTAATTTTTCTGGAATTTATTGCGCTCCAAAACTAATTTTTTATAGCAAATTTCATTGTTTTAAATAAACCATTATTTTAAATATACCAACTCAAAATAACCCAAAACAACCCAAACTGAACCAAACTGAACCAAACCGAATCAAACCAATCAAATGAACCAATCAGATCCGGACCCAAACCCCAATAATCCATACCCGACCCGAGACCCATACCCGACCCTTCATCTACAGTAACTGAAACCCATTTCCCCAATTTGCTACAGTAGCAACCGACGACGACCCCTCCGTTCATCTCCCTTTAACCACAGGCTACCTCTCCATTCCCATTCTGTAACCCCCTCATTCACCCTATTTATACCAGACCACCGCCATCATCATCCGACCAACCCTACACTCCGACGACCCCCGACCACTCGACGACCACCCCGGCTCCGACAGAAGCCTTCCCGCACGACCATGACTGAAAGCGCATGAGCGCGTGTGCGGGTGGAAGACAACAGCAGCAGCAATCCGCCACAGATGACCTCCCCGTCTAGCCCACTGTCGTCGACGACCGTGCACCGACGTCGCTGACGACCGTGCACCGCCGCCCGCAGTCGTCCACGCGCAGCACATCGCGGACTCGACCCCCTCTGTTTTAGGTGCGTTATCTTCCCCCATGATGCATCGATTCTCGAACGGCCAGTTGTGCTGTGTTCACAGCATAACCCTCTTCCAACCCTTTCAAGTAGATCGATTTTTGGTGCTCTGGATCGAGAGAAAAGTCGATCCAAAGCCGACTAAAAATCTGTTTCAAAACAGATTTGAAACTGTCAAAAACCACCATGTTCATGGCCTATTTCCTCCCAAAGTATTAACCATTTTAAAAATTCAATTATACAGTAATTTAGACAACATAAACAAGTTTTAATCTCTTTAAATTGTTTATTTTAATTTATTGTATGCTGTAATTTATTCGTGGTTGAAGTTTACCAAAAACTTAGTTTTCTAAAACCAATTTTTTTTGAAACGGGATGCGTCCCACTAAATGAGGCAACTTCGTTGTGTGCAAATTACATCTAAAGGCGTGTATCATCAACACGGACGTCTGGGATTTCATGAAAGTTGATTTGGATGTGCGTGCACACCAGAATCAACGCATATCCGTCAAAAAATTCAGTATCGACCTGTTCTGACACTCGTTATAATTTCGTGTGTACTTGTCGTTTAGCAACGAAACTTGTGCCATCGGATTCATAGCGTTATGCTGGTCCTGTGACCCAAGTTTGGTTCGATTGTGAGAACGTTGACGAAACCCCATTTTGTGGGCTCCACAGTTCCACTTGACGGGTAATTTTATGACCGGCTCATCAGAATCCAGTTCTGGATATTCTGTTAGATTCGTATCATCGTTCTGGACTCATAGACACTAAGTTTGATGAATTTGGAAAACTTTGTCTCTGGCACATTTTTCGGTGCGAAGTGGGCCACATGTGGACTCCGCATTAACCAGAAACTGTCAATTCTGCCCCTGTATCCAAATTGGATTTATGGATAGTCAATCCTAGCTATTTCATGTATTCTGAGAGTGGTGGTAATATTTGTTTCAGCATCCGGAGGCGTACCTGAAGATTTCACTGTTATAGGAGCAACTGAAGGAGTTCAGAACCCAAGCAAGTGTACCTTGCTAAACTTGCAGTAGTTCCTTTGATATTATTTGCTTGAGTTATTTTCTGTGATGTACCTGTTCAACCTAGGACCATGGGCCATTGCTTAACTTCCGAACAAGATTCGGGTGTCGACGCCGTACGCGGAGTCGTGTAACGTCACTTAGAGAATTGATAACACGATCCTATATTTTTTTTCGTGCTTGCTTTATCAAGTACGTCATACCATAGGACATTTGACACTATTTATGTGAAAAAATCTTTTCTGAGTTATTCGTGGTGATTCTGTATAGGCTTACAGGATATGTGACATAAGATTTGCATATACATAGATATCATTATGACTCGATGTACTAGCTAGAGGTCATGACCTTGCGTGTTATGGACATGAGATGTCGTGTTACATTGGGTGGGGAGAGACACACAGGTTATAAGCTAATTACATACGTATATATTTTATTATTGTGGTGCTTTAGTCTCTGTTCCAGAGCCTGGCCCATTACGTGATATTACTGCTACCGGCTCCCCGACACAAAGCTTGTAGTGGTCTCAGCCTGAGTACTAGTGATGCTCTCATTTGCATATCACATAGCTGGTTACATAGCTTGCCCTGTAGATCTATTTTTATATACTGTATTTTATTTGGCTTGAGTTATTCTTATACCTTGCTATGTTCCCTGAGGACCTGGATCCGGATTATGTTAACAGGTACAGTAGAAGAGGAATACCCCAAGTTATACGGGACAAGAGATGACGCTGGAGAAGTTGTAATCACCTGATTTTTTAGAATTTAAAAACTAAATTTTTAGAATTTATTTAGAATTTTCTGTAATTTTTAACAAAATAAAACTAGGATATTCTGATTTAAAATGATTTCTAAATGATATTAAATAATATTAAAATATTATGAAAATTATATTTTCTAGTGTAAAATGAAAATCTAGACATAGGGTAATTTTCCGGGAATTTATTGGACCCCGAAAGTATTTTTAAAGCCCTAAAAACTATTGTTTAATTAAACCGAATTAAACCTGAACCCGGTTCACTTAAACCGAATTAAACCAAACCAAACCAAACAGCTGAACCGAACCAACCCAGACCCAACCCAACCTTAGCGGGTCGGATCTGGGTTCGACCCGACCCGCTTAAGACCCGACCCGTTTGGAAACCTAACCCCCAATTCTTTCATCTTCCCCGACCGTTCCGTCGCCGCTTCACCTCCGGCCGCCGTGTAACCGCCAGCGACCATTCCCCTTCATCTCCCGCCAACGCCGGCCGCCTCCCCTTCCTCTTCCTCAACCCCCGGCGGCTGATCTCCTCGCCGCTGCCCTATTTAAACCCCTCAGACCCACAGCCGACCGCCCCTTGATCCCCCTCGACCACCAGCCGCCAGGCCGCCCTCCTCAGCCCCTCGTCGGCCTCGACCAGACCCCACAGTCCTCCGCCCAGCCCCGCAGAGCCCGACTCCGGCCAGCTCCAGCCCTCCGCCCAGCCGCCTACCCACCTCATACTCCTCCGTCCCAGCCGACCACCGGCGCCACCCTCTTCGACGACCAGAACACCCGAGCGCCGTCCTGGACAGCCTCGCCTCCCACGAACGCCGCCTCCACGACCTCGTCGACCCACCAGTTCAGCCCCGAGCTTCCCAGGCCCCCGCGGCAGTCGTGCCCGACCCCCAACCGCCTGGACGACGAGCCACCACCTCGGGAGCCTCGAGACCCGCTGCCGACGACCTGCCAGAGCTTCGGCCGCCTTCGCCTGAGCTGCCCCGACCTGCCAGAGCTGACTCCACCCTCCTCCGGGGAAGCCCCGGCGCCCTGTGTCTGAAACCCTAAACCTAGCCAGGACACGGCCCGGACACAGATACTGTGTCGAGAAGACACACGGATACGAGAATATCAGTTTCACGGAGCCCTGTTCAGGTAACCCGTTATCTCTCCTCACTGCCCCGATTTCTGTTTCGTCAGTTGCGACGCGTAGGCTGTGTGACCCCCTCGGTGCCCGTGCGACCCGCTCGGTGCATCGCGTCCTATGGTGATCGCGAACCGCGATCCAAAAATAGGAAAATCAATGCCCTGTTTTACCCCGGAACTGAGTATGCCCCGCCAAACGGGACGACTTGGTTGCGTGCGGTCTTCACCGAAATGTGCGCGTCATTGATACGGACGTGCGGGATTTTGCAGAAGTTGATTTGGATGTACGTGCACACCGGAATCAACACGTATCCGCCGACAACGTCCCGTATCCGTCCATTCTGAAATACGTCGTAACTTTGTGTACACACGTCGGATCTAAACGAAACTTGCGCCATCGGACTCGTAGCAATACGCTGGTCCTGTGACCCAAGTTTGGTTTAATTCTGAGAACGTTGACAAAATCGCGTATCGTGGGCCCTACAGGCTCCACTTGATGGGCGATTTTGAGATCGGCTCATCAGAATCCAATTCTGGAAGTTCCGTTGGGTTCGTATCATCGTTCCTGACTTGTTGACACTAAGTTGGACGAATTGGTTATGTAGTGACAGAGCTTGTAGCGGTCTCAGCCTGAGTACTAGTGATGCTCTCACTTGCATTTCACATAGATGGTTATGTAGTGACCCTACTTGTTTCATTTACTATTTCACTGCATTTATTTTGGCTTGTATTATTTGTACCTTGCTATGTCCCCTGAGGACCTGGATTTCGGATGATGTCCCCAGGTTTAGCAGAAGAGCATTATCCCGAGGTTTACGGGACAGGAGCAGAAGCTGTAGCAGGACCTGATACTGGAGCTGAACCAATCCCTGAAAACGAGGTGACGGCTGAAGACTTTACCTGAGTATATGTTATTTGTACTCATCAATTACTTTATTTTGGACTATGTTGTTCTGGTCTGTTGAACCAGTGTATTAGACTATTATCGGGTTGTTCCCCGAAATACTTTGTTGAGACTGGTTGTTGGTTTACTTTTCTTATTACTGTTGATCTTATTATCTTTTGTGGATGAGATTAGTTATGACATATTATAGTAGACCTTATTTTACAGCTTAAGTACACCCTGGTGGATCCATTAAATTGGGTTGTCCATCAGAGTGTACTGCTGGCCATTGCCACGTGTCTAGTCCCTTGATATTTTGGGACTGGGGCGTGACATGGTTTTTGTGGTGGCCCATGCAGGTCCTACGACTAAATTGTTCGGTTTCAACTTAGGGACCAAGCAAGCCTGCAACAAGGATAGGATAGGTTATAGGATCTCATCCATTGTTTGAATCATTTTTTTGAACTCTATATCGAATTCGAATTAAGTACTTGATTTGCATCCTGCTTTGATTCCACTTAGCGTTCTCACAAAGTTTATTCTGGATGCAGAGTAATGGATCCAAGAATCGGAGATGAGAATCCCTTGGGTACACCACAAGATGCTGTGGTTACCTATGACGACGGAGTGACACCAGAGAATAGAGGGCAATCATCTCAAAGCGATCAAGCTGGACAGCATAATTCAAGGTTCCGGCGTGACGATATCCCACCTCCGCCACAGTTCACTCCACAGATGCCTGTCTTTCCACCAGGGCAAGCCATGGACGGGCAGCAGATGTTTTACGCCATGATGCAATCCCAACAGCAGGTTCAACAAGAGGCACAGCGTCATGAGGCAGAGTATTTGAGAACCGGCCTAGTAACCGCATTGTAGCAGGCGAACCCACAAGCTAGGCGACCAGCGACGGGATCTATCACTGATTTCCGTCAACTCAAGCCCCGTACCTTTTCGGGAAAGGAGGGACCAACTAAAGTGCACGAGTGGCTCACGAACACACAACACCAGTTGGAAGCAGCTGAACTTCTGAGGGAGAGATGGATGACTGCTGTCAGGATGTAGTTAACTGACAATGCACATCATTGGTGGCTATCAGAAGAGAGGAGGCTCGGACTGGACCGAGTCACTTGGGAAGAGTTCTCCAGACTCTTTCAGGAGATGTATATCCCAGCTGTTGCTAGATCGGAACTCCGAGACAAGTTTAACCGCCTTATCCAAGGCAATATGTCGGTAGAAGAGTACAATGCTGAATTCATTCGCCTGAGTCGCTTCGCCCCTTCTCTAATTCCTACCGAAGAAGAGAAGACGGAGAAGTTCTTCGACGGACTCAGGTTCGAGCTCCAGAGGTTGATCGGATCTGTTGTACCTACATCATCCACCGACGTCCTTGCTGCAGCACGACGCATGGAGCGCGTTACCAGGAGGGAGTCAAGTCTGAAGAGGCCGTTCACATCAGCACCATCTAGGGCATCACAGGGGGATTCTGCAAAAGCGACCCCAGAAGAATCTACCTCCGAGAGCAGCACCAAGAACCCTACCTACTTGTTATTACTGTGGCAAACTAGGTCACATTGAAAGGGAGTGTAGACGCAAGTTGGGACTATGCCTGGTTTGCGGATCCAACCAGCATCTATCCAGGGACTGCTCTGAACGCAGAGAGGGAGCACCAAGACTAGCTTTACCTGCACCAAGGCCAGCTTATCCAGCAGTGGGAGCACCACAGACGGTAGTTGGAGGAGTCAGACCACCAGCTCCAGGAGGATATCAGCAGAGATCACCATTGCCACCACAGGCAGCACTATTCCAGCAGGCTCGTCAGCAGAGGGGTCCAGCTCAGGGACGAGGATAGGCATTTGTATTGGCTGTTGAGGAGGAAGCTACTGCTGGAGAAGTTATAGCAGGTACTATATTAGTAGATTCATTACCTGTTGTAGCTTTATTTGATTCTGGAGCATCGCATTCATTCATAGCTGCTAGCTTTGTAGCCACCCATAGAGTAGCTACCGCACCCCTTCCAAAGACTAAGAGAATTCTTACGGGAGGTGGAATTATCCCGGTTAGTGACATCTGTAGATCTTGTTCGGTAGTAGTCTGTGGAAGAGAGATGCGAGCCCAATTTCTGATCTTTTCCATGCCGGATTATGATGTTGTACTTGGTATGGACTGGTTAAGTCAGTACCATACGACTCTTGATTGTCGGCTTGGAAAGCTTATATTTAGACCACCTGGGCATTCAGAGTTTGAGTTTCTTCGGGGAGCTGTAGAGCAAGGTGTTCAGCCAACTCTTAGGGTATTATCTGTAGAAGGGGAGTCAGGTTACCCAAGAGTCATATCAGAGTTTATGGATGTATTTCCTGATGATCTTCCAGGTTTACCGCCTGATCGGGAAATAGAATTCATAATAGACTTAACTCCAGGAGCAGAACCTATCACTTCATCAGTATATCGGCTAGCACCTAAGGAGTTAGTGGAGTTGAAGGAACAAGTTGATGATCTTCTGGAGAAGGGTTTTATCCGGCCCAGTATCTCACCTTGGGGAGCACCTATATTATTTGTACCGAAGAAGGATGGAACAGTTCGCCTGTGTATTGATTACAGGGCACTGAACGCTGTAACCATTAAGAACTGGTATCCCTTGCCACGCATTGATGACTTATTCGATCAATTGAGTGGTGCTAGGGTATTCTCGAAGATTGACCTTAGATCCGATTATCACCAGATTAGAGTGAGGAAGGAAGATATACCGAAGACAGCCTTCAGGACCAAGTATGGACACTATGAGTTCTTAGTAATGCCGTTTGGTTTAACCAATGCGCCAGCTGTGTTCATGAGTTTGATGAACAGAGTTTTTCATCAGTACTTGGACAAATTTGTGGTTGTGTTTATTGATGATATTCTAATATATTCCAAGAGCCACGAAGAGCACGAGGAGCATCTCAGAATCGTGCTAGAGACGTTGAGGCAGGAGAAGTTATATGCCAAACTCAGTAAATGTGAGTTTTGTATGGATAAGGTGCCTTTTTTGGGACATATCATCTCAGGAGAAGGACTTTCAGTTGATCCGGCGAAGGTTGCTGCCATAGAAACTTGGCCTACACCAACATCAGTTGCTAAAGTGAGAAGTTTTCTAGGACTTGCTGGATATTACCGGAGGTTTGTAGAAAATTTCTCAAGGATTGCGGAGCCTATGACAAAGTTGACACGTAAGGACCAGGAGTTTGTATGGACGGAAGAATGCCAAAAGGCCTTTGAAGAATTGAAGAGGCGTCTAACAACAGCACCAGTCTTGACTCTTCCTTCAGGGTCAGGAGGTTTTGTTGTTTATAGTGATGCGTCAGGTAGTGGACTAGGATGTGTTTTGATGCAACATGGCAAAGTTATCGCTTATGCATCGAGACAGTTGAAGGTCCATGAGAAGAACTACCCAACGCACGATCTTGAGCTAGCTGTAGTAATATTTGCACTGAAGATTTGGAGGCACTATCTTTATGGAGAGAAGGTAGAAATCTTTACTGATCATAAGAGTCTGAAGTATGTATATACTCAGAAGGAGCTCAACATGAGGCAAAGACGTTGGCTTGAGTTGATGGTAGACTTTGATATAGATCTGAAATACCACCCGGGAAAGGCGAATGTAGTAGCAGACGCACTAAGCAGGAAGCCCACGGCGTATTTCTTGACGATGCAACCCCAGCTATTGAAAGATCTACAGGAGCTCCAGATAGAGGTTGTTTTACCAGGACAGAGTGGCTTGCTGGCTAATCTCGAAGTTAAGTCGTCACTTGTGGAGAGGATTAAAGAAGCTTTGCCTACTGATGCTAGATTTTGAAGACTTAAAGAGAAGACAGAAGCAGGCATGCAGACGGGACTTCGCATACATGAGGATGGGACATTAAGGTGTGGGAATCGTCTATATGTTCCAAATAGAGAATTGAGACAGGAGTTAATGACTGAAGCACATAGCTCTATGTACTATGTTCATCCAGGAGGAACAAAGATGTACCGAGATTTAAGGCAGTATTATTGGTGGCATGGAATGAAGGGGGAGATTGCACGATTTGTGGCAAAATATTTAGTCTGCCATCAAGTAAAGGCCGAGCATCAAAGGACTGCTGGTATGTTGCAGCCGCTTCCCATACCAGAATGGAAGTGGGAACATATCACTATGGATTTCGTCACAGGATTCCCAAGAAGCCCCAGTGGAAAAGATGCGGTATGGGTTATTGTGGATCGACTCACTAAATCGGCACATTTCTTGCCATTTAGAGTTGGACAGTCCACAGAAGTATTAGCCGACATGTATATAAGACAAATCGTAAGATTACATGGAGTGCCGGTTAGTATTGTGTCGGATCGTGACTCGAGATTTATATCTCATTTTTGGCGAAGCATGCAAGAGAGTCTTGGCACCAGACTCAAATTCAGCACTGCCTACCATCCACAGACAGATAGCCAATCAGAACGTACAATTCAGATCTTGGAGGATATGCTGCGATCGTGTATGTTAGACTTTGGAGGGTCTTGGGAAGATCATTTGCACTTGGTGGAGTTCTCTTACAACAACAGTTATCAGGCAAGCATCCAGATGGCACCTTTCGAGGCGTTGTACGGTAGAAAGTGTAGATCGCCGATATGCTGGAGTGACGTTGGAGAGCGTCAAATATTGGGTCCAGAGTTGGTAATGCAGACAGTTGAAAAGGTGAAACAAATTCAGAATCATCTTCGTGCAGCTCAGGACAGACAGAAGCATTGGACTGATACACACAGACGTCCCCTGGAGTTCAAAGAAGGTGAGCACGTATTCTTGAGGATTTTACCTACACGAGGAACTATTCGATTTGGGAGCAGAGGCAAGTTAAGCCCAAGGTACATCGGGCCCTTTGATATTCTGGAGCGCATTGGTGAGGTGGCTTATCGTCTTGCATTACCTCCATCCTTAGAGGGAGTGCATGATGTATTCCATGTCTCACAGCTGAGAAGGTACGTGACTGACCCAAGTCACGTAGTCGATCATTCTGAGATCGCAGTGGGCCCAAGCCTGAGATATGAAGAACAACCAGTGGGTATACTCGGCACCAGTGAGAAGACACTGCAAGGACAGACAATTAGACTGGTTCGTGTGGCTTGGAAGCAACACTCTCCTGGCGAATCTACCTGGGAACGAGAGGATATCATGCGCCAGCGATATCCTCACTTATTCGAGGATGCAGGTATAACCTAAGCAATTCTTGTAATTCCCATAGTATATTTTTTCTTTAGTAGCTTATTCTTTGATTGCGAGGACGCAATCTTCTTAAGGGGGGTAGATTATAATCACCTGATTTTTTAGAATTTAAAAACTAAATTTTCAGAATTTATTTAGAATTTTCTGTAATTTTTAACAAAATAAAACTAGGGTATTCTGATTTAAAATGATTTTTAAATAATATTAAAATATTATGAAAATTATATTTTCTAGTGTAAAATGAAAATCTATACATAGGGTAATTTTCCGGGAATTTATTGGACCCCGGAAGTATTTTTAAAGCCCTAAAAACTATTGTTTAATTAAACCGAATTAAACCTGAACCCGGTTCACTTAAACCGAATTAAACCAAACCAAACCAAACAGCTGAACCGAACCAACCCAGACCCAACCCAACCTTAGCGGGTCGGATCCGGGTTCGACCCGACCCGCTTAAGACCCGACCCGACCCGTTTGGAAACCTAACCCCCAATTCTTTCATCTTCCCCGACCGTTCCGGCGCCGCTTCACCTCCGGCCGCCGTGTAACCGCCAGCGACCATTCCCCTTCATCTACCGCCAACGCCGGCCGCCTCCCCTTCCTCTTCCTCAACCCCCGGCGGCTGATCTCCTCGCCGCTGCCCTATTTAAACCCCTCAGACCCACAGCCGGCCGACCCTTGATCCCCCTCGACCACCAGCCGCCAGGCCGCCTTCCTCAGCCCCTCGCCGGCCTCGACCAGACCCCACAGTCCTCCGTCCAGCCCCGCAGAGCCCGACTCCGGCCAGCTCCAGCCCTCCGCCCAGCCGCCTACCCACCTCCTACTCCTCCGTCCCAGCCGACCACCGGCGCCACCCTCTTCGACGACCAGAACACCCGAGCGCCGTCCTGGACAACCTCGCCTCCGACGAACGCCACCTCCACGACCTCGTCGACCCGCCAATGCAGCCCCGAGCCTCCCAGGCCCCGCGACAGCCGTGCCCGACCCCCAACTGCCTGGACGACGAGCCACCACCTCGGGAGCCTCCAGACCCGTCGCCGACGACCTGCCAGAGCTCCGGCCGCCTTCGCCTGAGCTGCCCCGACCTGCCAGAGCTGACTCCACCCTCCTCCGGCGAAGCCCCGGCGCCCTGTGTCTGAAACCCTAAACCTAGCCAGGATACGGCCCGGACACAGATACTGTGTCGAGAAGACACACGGATACGAGAATATCAGGTTCACAGAGCCCTGTTCAGGTAACCCGTTCTCTCTCCTTAATGTCCTAATTTCTGTTCTGTCAGTTGCGACGCGTAGGCTGTGTGACCCCCTCGGTGCCCGTGCGACCCGCTCTGTGCATCGCGTCCTGTGGTGATCGCGAACCGCGATCCAAAAACAGGAAAATCAACGCCCTGTTTCACCCCAAAACTGAGTACGCCCCGCCAAACGGGACGACTTGGTCGCGTACGGTCTTCACCGAAATGTGCGCATCGTTGATACGGACGTGCGGGATTTCGCAGAAGTTGATTTGGATGTGCGTGCACACCGGAATCAACGCGTATCCGCCGACAACGTCCTGTATCCGTCCATTCTGGAATACGTCGTAACTTTGTGTACCCACGTCGGATTAAAACGAAACTTGTGCCATAGGACTCGTAGCAATACGCTGGTCCTGTGACCCAAGTTTGGTTTAATTTTGAGAACGTTGACAAAATCGCGTATCGTGGGCCCCATAGGCTCCACTTGATGGGCGATTTTGAGATCGGCTCATCGGAATCCAATTTTGGAAGTTCCGTTGGGTTCGTATCATCGTTCCTGACTTGTTGATACTAAGTTGGACGAATTGGGAGACCTTTGACCCTGACCCATTTTTCGGTGCAAAGCGGCCCACATGTGGACCCCGCTTTGACCAGGAAATGTCATTTTTGCCCTTGTGTCCAAATTGGACTTAAGGACAGGCATTTGTAGCTATTTCATATTTTTTGAGATTGTTGGTAATGTCTATTTCAGCTTTTGGAGGAGTACCTACAGGACCCACTGATACAGGGACAGCTGTTGGTATTCTAACCCCAGGCAAGTGTACCTTGCCAAACTTTGTAGTCTTTTTACATATTTCCTTTCTTAATTATAATTGTTGTACATGCTTAAACCTAGGACCGTGTGACTTACTTAGCGTCCGATTAATAGTCGGGTGCCAACCCCGTACGCGGAGTTGTGTACGTCATATAGAGATGGACATTCGTGACCCTTTACATTCTCGTACTTGTTTTATCAAGTACATTATAACCCAGGACACTTGACACCATACATATGATAGAATCTTCCTGAGATATTCATGGTGATTCTGTGTAGGATACAGGATTGACATAGACATTATATTCTTAGAGATTATATGACTTATTGCATTAGCTATGATCTCAAGTGACATGGACATGAGACGTTATGGACATGAGACGTATGGTTACATTGGGTGGGGAGAGACACACAGGCTACAGGCTGTTCTATATATATCTACTACTATTGTGAGGTTGTAGACTCTCGAGCAGAGCTAGACCCATTACTTGTTATTACTGCTACCGGCTCCCCGATACAGAGCTTGTAGCGGTCTCAGCCTGAGTACTAGTGATGCTCTCACTTGCATTTCACATAGATGGTTATGTAGTGACCCTACTTGTTTCATTTACTATTTCACTGCATTTATTTTGGCTTGTATTATTTGTACCTTGCTATGTGCCCTGAGGACCTGGATTTCGGATGATGTCCCCAGGTTTAGCAGAAGAGCATTATCCCGAGGTTTACGGGACAGGAGCAGAAGCTGTAGCAGGACCTGATACTGGAGCTGAACCAATCCCTGAAAATGAGGTGACGGCTGTAGACTTTACCTGAGTATATGTTATTTGTACTCATCAGTTAGTTTATTTTGGACTCTGTTGTTCTGGTATGTTGAACCAGTGTATTAGACTATTATCGGGTTGTTCCCCGAAATACTTTATTGAGACTGGTTGTTGGTTTACTTTTCTTATTGCTGTTGATCTTATTATCTTTTGTGGATGAGATTAGTTATGACATATTATAGTAGACCTTATTTTACAGCTTAAGTACACCCTAGTGGATCCATTAAATTGGGATGTCCATCAGAGTGTACTGCTGGCCATTGCCACGTGTCTAGTCCCTTGATATTTTGGGACTGGGGCGTGACAGAAGTACTGGCACCAGAGGACGAGGTTGTGCTAGAGGATTTTTCTTGAGTAGTATGTTATATACTTAGTTATTTCTGCTTCCAGATATTCTATATCTTGACTCTTGGATTATTGTATTAACTTATTATCGGGTTGTTCCCCGAGACACTTTTTATTGGGACTGTTGATAGACTATATTTATTTTTATCTATTATATTAATTATTCTATCATATTAAATTACGTTTACTTTCTGTGGATGAGATTAGAATTAGACTGTGACATGTATCTTAGACCATTGTATTTATTTTACAACTTAAGTACACTCTAATGGGTCCATTAAATTGGGTTTGCCCATTGGAGTTGTGCTGCTGGCCATTGCCATATGGCTAGTCCCTCGGTATTTTGGGACTGGGGCGTGACATATAGCGGGGCTCACCACCTGCATTGCATATCATTCTCGTATCGAGACTATAACTCATCCTTTATGGCATCATATCAGTGATCCCCTCGTATATTTAAACTGTGCAAGCTAATTATGTCTTCGTGGCAGGGAACGTCATTGTAAGTATTTGTGCAGGTGGTTCAGACGGGCAGGTAAAAGTTACCGAACGGTGGCACATTTATTTCAATAAATTTTTATATCAATGCTTGGTTGTAAAATGTACTAAGGCAAGATAGAAAGACTATAAAAATAACTTGCATGCTTCATATAAACAACTTGTGATTTGGTATAGTTCGGTTAGCTTGCCTTCACCAGTGCATTTCAATATACTGACCCTCGTTGAAATAGGTTTCCCGCACCAAGGAGACCTTGCGAGGAGCTAAAGCTATTTTCCAATCAAGTCCACAAATCGACGCGCTCTGATCGTGCCTCGAAGAAGTATTTTGAAGTTTTCTCGTCCACAAACTTATGCAGCTCCGTTGGAAGGCGATAGCTTCGCCAGAAGGTTTTTAATATTTTAAAGTTGTAGTAGAAGGATATAATGTACAGGATGGCTATCTCATTTTGAGTCCACTTTTGTAATCCCGTGCGGCAATTATCTGACTCGTTCAAGAGTTTGTAAAAGATGTTCATTATCAATAAAGAGAACGTTTCCATGTTTCAACACTTTGTGTTTCAATTATCTGTGTACTCTAAATATGTGCTCGTTATATAGAATACCTTAGACTTGTGTGTTGTGCAACCTAGACATGCACGTCGTCATGCCCAAGGGACGACTATCGATTCCACGGAATCGAGGTGTGACATATTGGTATCAGAGCACAGCTTCAAGTTCCTTTGACCCTCGAGTCGGAAAAGTTCCTTTAACGATCTATTCCCTATGCGAACTCTTGAACTCGTTAGGCAAAAATGAGATACGTTCCATACAGTGAGTCCATAATACATTATGAGCCTAATATAAGTTACTTTCTTTTGAAGGAATGAATCAAGCGCAAGCATCAGCGCTAGCACGGGGTGATATACAACCCCAAAAAATTAGTTCCGGCACATTGGGAAGTTCTAGAAGCCAGCGAGCCATGCCTCGTGTCGCCCGATTGAGCAAATAATGCGGATGCTTGAGGCTAGCCAACAGAGGGATGACGCTCGTTATGAGCGAGCCGAGAAGCGCGCGAAAGAACGACAGAGCAATTTTGAAGGCAAGCTAGAAGCCCGATTTGTAGTCCAACAAAAGCAGGTAGATACCCTGCAACAGATCGTTGAGACCTTGGCCTCCAATTGTTCCATAGCAATAGCAGCGACACCGGTGGAGCAACCAGCGCCTGAAGTCGAAACCCCTAAAACTCCAAAGAAGAAGAATGTGACTACCTTCGACTTTGTCGACTTCAAGAAGGTCTACAATACGCCATTTAAGGGGACTGAAGATCAGGTCGTGGCTCTAGATTGGCTGGCAGAGCTTAAGGATCACTTTAAACTGCTAGAGGTACCCGAGGAGAAGCATGTCGCGTGTGCCCAACTACAGCTTCGCTTGAACGTGCACGATTGGTGGGACGTGCATCGAAGGTCTCTCTACGCAGATGAAGACAAGACGATCGCGTGGTCTACCTACCATGGCGCATTTAAAGAGGAGTTCATACCCCCTCATGTTAGTTGGCAGAAGGAGAACGAGTTCATGCAGCTTCGAAAAGGCAACATGACTGTGAAGCAATACTCCGCCGAATCCAAACGGCTCGTCAAATTTGTAAGCTCATATTTACATGATATGGCGAGTCGGGCCAGAAGATTTGAAGGCGGCCTGCAAACTTCCATCCATGCCACGTGGTCGTTCCTCAGTACCAGAAGATGTGGGAAGTTCTCAACCATGCCCTTTCCCTCGAACCGAAGTATCCTCCAGTTGCTGCCAGTACTGTGCATACTTCCAATCACAAGCGCCATAGCAACGCGGAAGGAAACACCGCTCCAAAGCGTTTAAATAACGGCGGTCGACAAAATAGAAATATAGGGGCATGTTTTACATACTGTAATAAACCTGGGCACACCATCGACGACTATTACATCAAAAATGGGTCATGTTTCAACTGTGGTGGCAAAGGCTACGTGTATAAGGACTGTCCACTCCCATCCAAGCTTCGCCCTCAACATCCAAATTCTGCCTCAGCACCCTCGGCCAACCGAGCCGTTCCGCAGCAAGAGCATCATCAAGCTCAAGGCCGGGTGTATACTATGACACAGGAAGAAGCCCTGGCATTGGACACCATTGTGTCAGATATATTGCTTTTCAATAACATACATGCACGTGTGCTATTTGATTCAGGTGCAACGCATAGCTTTATATCCACGAATTTTGCCATAGAAAATAATATAAAATAACACCATTATATCTAGACCTTAGTGTTAGCACCCCGCTGGGCACAAAAATACATGTTCGTTCAGTATGTCAGGGCGGTCACGTCTGTATTGGGGGAAGGAAACTCTCGCTAGATGTTTTAGTCCTAGATGTTCGGGATTATGACATCATCTTGGGGATGTATTGGCTCGGGGCTTGCTCGAAAACTATCGAATGTGCAGAGAAACGAGTCATCTTTCATTTACCTGGAGAGGCCGAATTCTGTTACACAAATGGTCCAGCAACATATGTGTCCAGGGCCTACATGGTAATTTTTGCGATGTCTACTCGGCGAATGCTACACTCTGGATGCGAGGGATACTTAGCTTCGGTTCGGGACACGCAGCTGGATTACGCAAAAGTTGAGTCTTCTTCCGTTGTGGCAAAGTTTCCTGATGTGTTTTTGAGCGAACTACCTGCCATGCCACCCGACCGAGAAATTGAGTTCACCATCGACACCTTCCCAAATACCCAACCGATTTCCAAAGCTCCGTACAGAATGGCCCCTACTGAACTAAAGGAGTTAAAGTGCCAACTTCAGGAACTGCTAGACCTTGGCTACATTCGTTCGAGCGTGTCTCCTTGGGACGGGCCTGTACTCTTTGTAAAGAAGAAGGATAGAATGTTGCCACTCTGCATAGACTATCAGGAGCTCAATAAGGTCACTATCAGAAACAAGTATCCTTTGCCGAGTATAGACGACCTCTTTGTGTAAACAGTAGATCAATAAGGTCAAATGTAGGATTTATTTGATTATTTTAATTTGAGAACAACCACAACCCAAATCCCAAGTACCCAAATTAGGGTATCAGTCTACACCAAGCCTGTTATGCTATGACTCCTGTGTACCACTCAAAATCTAGTTCTTTATGTTTTCAATGCATTAGGAATTACCAAGTTAAGTTGTTAATTTAATTTTAATTAAGGCTAATTTCACCTCAAGCAACACTTAACCGAGCCCACCTATACTCTTTCTCATTAGACCAGCCCATCTCAATGAGACCAGACAGGCCCAAGCCGAGGTCAGCCCACAACTTCCCTACATATATATATATATATGAAGTTCCTTCCCCTGAAACCCTAAGAAACCCATCACCACCCTCTCCAAACCCTAGCCGACCCCCATCTAAACCAAGCTCCCCAGCCGGCCGGACCGCTCAACCCCGACTACTCCCAACCGGCCGTACATCCAAGCCCGCTCCCGACAACCTCACCTGACCGACCCCCTACAGCCGCCCCGCATTGACTGCTCCAGCCGCTTCCGCACCCCCGTGCTGACTGCTCCAGCCCGCTCCCGCTCCCCGACCGGCTGCTCAACCCAGCCAGCCCGCTCCCCGACCGGCTGCTCAACCCAGCCAGCCCGCTCCCCGACCGGTGCACACCCTAGGCCGACCGCTCCCCGACCGGAGTACTGCCCCGATCCCGACTGCCCCATTACCGCTAGACGGATCCGTCCACTCTACCGGAGCCACCCTCGTCGAAGGAGCAGACGCCCCCTCGTCCTATTGATCAGGTACTCGTCCTCCAGTAGTTCCTTTCTTGTGTTCCATTATCTCTCCTCGTATCGTGTTCGTGCATGATTGTTGTGTCCTAGTGTCGAGAATTATAGTTGGAACACAACCCTTCTAACCCTAATTAAATAGATGATGGCTTAATGATTAACCAGATTAAGAATTTGTTAATAAAATAGAAAATCCCTTAACCACGATACATGTCGTCAAGGACCTTAGTTATCTGAACGTCTGGACATAAACCACGTACAATGAACATAGAAACCAAAGACAGGTGTTCGCATAGAACATAAATCATGGATAACTCGTAACTGGATAATTATTGCCTCGAGACACCTGTTAACCGAAGACAGAACACGTGTACACCCTAGCTAAGTGCGCACGTGATGCTGTACTCGAGCAACAGTGACCTCGCGACAAGTATTCAAGAGTAACGTATAACCGTACGTAGATAATGCTTAGTATCTGATGTCTGTATTCTTGTGTTATATTGTTTGTCTAGGGTCTTTGGATCAACCAGGAGAAGCTACCGGAACAGGCTTTTGGCATTCATCTCTTGAAGACTCAGGCAAGATACCTTGCTATATTTACTGTCTAATTTAAATTATGCAAATGTTGTATTGGATGCTTGTTGTTTTGCTTTATACAATTGTGCGCGTCCGAGATTTTCTCGGGTGCATTCGACGGATACGTCAATGATTAGTATACATGGACTTAGTCGTTAGCAGACTCACCTTATTGGATGATATCCTGTTATCTTCCAAGACCTGACACTTTTACACGTAGTCGTAGTGACAAATCTCATGTTGGGATGCGAGTTCACGTGGTCGACTAGCTATCGCCGCGTGTGACATGCATCACGGTTAGAAATCACATCAGGACTATTTCAGTTTAGAGACTTGGCATTTAGCTAAGGGGGTATGCGCGTCGATTATTTGACTTGTATATCTACATTGGGCGGGGAGGATGACTAGTAGGCATATGTGTAAACCCCCTCAACCAGATTTCAGTATTTTTAGGATTATTTTAACAATTTAGGATTTATGGCAATATTTTAATTTATTTTGCTTACATATCCTATTGACTTGTGCACCTGTCCATCTCCTAAATATTTGGAGCTTTACCTTGACTGTTATCCCCAAACAAAGTTTACATACCTCTCTTAGACATGCCAGTCTACTATCCTGCACTTTGTGCAACTCCCAGATACTCTGTTATGAGCCTCGTATTAGACGCACAAATATCGTTACAAACGTACGTATTTAAATTTCCAGATCTGTACCCACCTCTGTACCAATAGAGATTTGAGGCCCAACCTGCACCTGTTTTGCCCAAAAAAAAATACGTTCAAATTCTGCACTGAGTATACTACATTTAGTATATTGACACCGTGCTGAAATTATGGCCCTACCTGCCTCTAATTAATTAGAGAACACCGTGTGCAGTATTTATTAGTTAATAAATACGGTGACCCGTATCACCCAGAAACCAGGCCCAGCCCCTACCCAGACTCACCCCCATCCCCTCAGAGCCCTCACACAGCTTTTCCCTTTAATTCTGTGAATTTTAGTATTTTCAGTAATCGGGTGTTTTTCCCAGACAATTTCGTAAATTGCACAATTTCCCAAAATAGGACCTTCATGCAATTTATGAAATTACAGGGACTTTTCTGCAAATTTGCAGTGCGAGGTGTCAGCCTCCTATTGGCCGGTGAACCTGTACCGTCCATTTGGAAGCTGGACCCACCCGAAAATATCCACAAATATCCTAAGTGTAAAATTACCAAATTAACCCTAAATTAATTTCTATAAAAGAAAATAAAAGAAAAACCCTAACCCTAGCCGTCGGCTACCCCCCCCCCCCCCCCGCCGGAGTGGCTCCGCCCCCGCGGCGAGCCGACCCCCCCATCGCCGGAGCAGTCCCGCTGCACCTCTCCTCCCCCGAGCCCCCTTTCCCCTCCGCCAGCGTCGCCCCCCCCCCCCCCCCGTCTCCACCGCCCTTCCCGACCTCCTTCTCCCCCGCCGCTGTGAGACGACCTCCACGACGACCCACAGCCCGCCACCGCCACCCTCGACCCATCTCTCTTCCTCCACCTCCCTCCTTCCCGACCTCCGCCGCCCTCTCCCAGCCCGCCACCTCCACCTTCGACCTCGACCTCCTCATCTCCTTCCTCCGCCTTCGACGACCGGAGACGACCCCCCCCCCACTGCTCACTTCGTCGAGTCTCGCCCAGCCAAACCTCCTCCACCTCCTCCGCCACTCGCCACCACCACCAACCCATCACGACCACCATCGACATCCCCTCCACCCCCTCTACCTCTCCTCCTCCTCCTCACCGTGGTCCCCCCCCGTCCTCTTTCTTCCCGCCTCTGCACCTCACGACCCGCCGACTCTACTCCCTGAGCTTCGCCCGCCACCTCCCCGAGCAGCCTCGCCCTCCCTGCTCAACTCGACCCCGCCGGAGTCGAGCAGCAGCCACCCCGGCTCGACACAGCAGTCTCCCCTCTCCCAGCCCTCGTCGACTCCCAACCGCATCGTCGTGCCCTGCCCGGCCATCCCGCTGACCGACGAGCTCCGCCTGAGCGCCTCCGGCGAAGCCCCGGCGAGTCTCCACTGGACTCAGACCGGACACAGCAGCCGGACACAGCCCGGACACGATCAGTGTCGTGTCGCATCTCTTCCCGGACACGAAGAGAATTTATTCTACGGAGCCCTGTTCAGGTAACCCGTTCTCTCTCCTCGTTGTTCCATTTTTTATTCTGTCAGTTGTGACATGTAGGCTATGTAACCCTCTCGATGCCCGTGCAACCCGCTCGGTGCATCGCGTCCTGTGGCGATCGCGAACCGCGATCCAAAAACAGGAAAAATAACGCCCCGTTTCACCCCGGAACTTAGTACGCCCCGCCAAACGGGACGACTTGGTCGCACGCGGTCTTTACCGAAACGTGCGCGCCGTTGATACGGACGTGCGGGATTTCGCAGAAGTTGATTTGGATTTGCGTGCACACCGGAATCAACGCGTATCCGCCGACAACGTCCCGTATCCGCTTGTTCTGGAACACGCTGTAACTTTGTGTACACACGTCAGATCGAAACGAAACTTGCGCCATCGGACTCGTAGCAATACGCTGGTCATGTGACCCAAGTTTGGCTCGATTCTGAGAACGTTGACAAAACCCCGTATCGTGGGCCCCACAGGCTCTACTTGACGGGCGATTTTGTGATCGGCACATCGGAATCCAGTTCTGGACATTCAGTTGGGTTCGTATCGACGTTCTAGACTTGTTGACACTAAGTTTGGCAAATTTGGAGACCTTTGACCCTGACACATTTTTCGGTGCAAAGTGGCCCACATGTGGACCCCGCTTTGACCGGAAACTGTCATTTTTGCCCCTGTGTCCAAATTGGACTTAAGGACAGACGTTTCTAGCTATTTGATATTTTCTGAGACTGTTGGTGATGTTTATTTCAGCATCCGGAGACATTTATTCTGAGGCCATAGTTTCTGACACTTGGTATTTGACATCTGGACATTATATTTTTGCAGCTCTCTTGCCAGGCAAGTATACCTTGCCTTGTTGTACTGTTTAAATTCAGTTATTGGTAGTTACATGTTTATCTATTTTAATATTATATAAATGTGCGCGTCCGAGAAAACTCGGGTGCAGTCAACAAAGGCGTTGACGTTAGGATTTGTATCTGACTTAGTGTCTAGTAGACCCACCTAAAGTTGTGGAGTTATTGGTATGACTTCCCAGGCCTTGACACGTATCATTACACGTCACAGAGTGAGTTCATGTAGGGACGCGTGCCTCATACTCGACTGGCCATCGGTATGAGCAACACGTGTAACGGTATTTAGCTTAGTTGATTATTTTATTGAGACTTGCATCATAGTAGGAGGTGTCCACGTCGTTTTCACGACTTGTACATCTATATTGGGCGGGGAAGATACTAGTAGACGTATGGGACACTCCCCTCCTTGATTTTTTATCCTTCGTACCATGCTCCTCGGAGATGGTCGATTGCAGAGCTACCCGTGTGTCCGGGGGCATATGACACATATACTAGCCAGTCCCGACGATTGGTGAATTACGTCAGCATATGTCAAGCCTACACATTCCCATGCGTACTATAAGGTCTTTAAATTGCATTCACTTAGATGGTTAGCACACCCCATTTATTTATTCAGTATTTACATTATGGCATGCTTCTATGTATCTTGTTATGTCCCTCTGAGGACCTGGTCCCTTTCCAGGTGTAGATGTTCCTGAGTATTCGTGGGAGCGCAGATCCGGACAGGCTACTTATATTCCGAGGAGGTCTTCTCTTCGAGCCTCGTGATTGTCAGATGTTGTTCTTATATGGTGTGTATCTGGTTCATTTTATATTCTATTTCGGCAGTGGATTTGTTTCCATCCGACTGTCATTCTTTAGATACTTATTATTGAGATCTAGTTACCTGGTTATTGGTTATTCATGTATATGTGATTTCTGTGGATGAGATTTAGATATTATCCTGTGACTTGTGATTAGTTATACCACTTGTGAATTATTGTTCATTATACAGCGTACGCTTGTATTATGGTTTCCATATATTGGAGTTGCCATATATACAGGCGGCTGGCATGCTTACGTGTCCCAGTCCTACGTATTTTGGGACTGGGGCATGACAATATGGGACACCCCACTCCTTTACACTGATAACGCACTCGACGGAGTGATACGGACGTATTTATATATTACTGATACCACGTTCTGTAGAGTGTGGGACGTTACTTGATGACATTGCAGATACCACGCTCTATAGAATGTCGGACGTTACTGTATTCCTGCGCCCGTATTATAGGGGGCATGTATGGCATATACTAGCCGGTTGTCACGACTGGTGAATTACGTCAGCATATGTCTAGCCTACACCTTCCCATATACTCACAGTTGTTCTCACATTGCATGCACTTAGATGGCTAGCACACCATTTATTGTATTTATTTTATTCAATATTATATATGGCATATTTCTATGTATCTTGTTACGTCCCTCTGAGGACCTGGTACCTTTCCAGATTTGGACGAGGCTTTCTACCCCACGGTATACGGCCCCGGACAGGAGACGAGATTCGCTACAGCTGAGGAGTTAGAGGTGCAGCCGTCAGAGTTTCCATGACCGGTTGGTAGGCCTTCAGCCTAGATTGGGTGCATCATTATCTAGTCAGCCGATGCCCTAATCATTATCTTTTATATCTCATTTCAGTACTTTATTTCATCATAGTAGTGGGTTTGTTCCCACCAGACTTTATTGGTTGTACTATGATATCTTGAGACTGATATTTATCATCCAGCAGTTTATGTAGTACTTCTTGCTCTTTATATTGGGGATGAGATCAGATTACCTGTTATTGACTGATATTGCCCCTGTTAGTATTATAGGACAGCGTAGCACTCTTCGTGGATCCATTAAATTGGGATATCCTCGAAGACGTGTCAGCTGGCTATTGCCACGTGGCCTGGTCCCGTGTACTTTTGGGACTGGGGCGTGACATGGTTTTAGTGGTGGCCCATGCAGGTCGACTTTTCGCTTGTGGTATGGTAACATGCCCAGCGAGCCTGCAATAGGATAGAAGTTACTAGGTCTCATCCACTTTTTGATTCGCCTTTGAACTTCCTTCATATTGCTTCTAAAATCTGCATCCTGTTTGTTTGATTCGTACTCTTTTAATGAATTCCTATCTCTTGCAGCAAGATAAATTTGCGCAGTGGACGAGGAGCACCCCGTGCCGCGGTGCCAGATAACACCACTCAAGGAGAGGAGGTACCCCAAGGGTAACCCCCGCTACAGACCCCTCTGATACATTGGCACGAGACATCGCAGGGCGATCCTACACCGCAGCCTGATGGACAGACTTCCCAGACAATCCCCACGCAACATTATGAGGGCCAGACTTCAGGAGCTACACCGATGCCGCAGACTGCGAGGCCGACATCTGAGGAGACGCCTACTGCACAGCCGGAGATTCCACTACCACCGCCTCCACCTTATCAACCCCAGATGCCACAGCTAGATGGCCAGCCACAGATGCTTCAGTTCTTCCAGGCGATGATGCAAGCACAGTGGCATCAGACAGAGACATTGAGACAGAGTCTGATGACAGTACTAGAGAGGACACCTGTCGTAACACCAGCACCAGCACCTCCACCATCCCAGACAGTTGGCACTGTTAGATGGTTCCGACAGATGGGACCAGATACTTTCTCAGGCAATGAGACTGCAGAACAGATCTCCAATTGGGTCTCCAACACAGAGATGCTATTAGAGGCTTCACAACTGCACCCCGACTTTTGGATGACCGCAGTGAGGGCCCAACTGAAAGGCAACGCCCATCACTGGTGGGATTCCATTGAGCGCAGTGTAGGGAAGAACCAGACTTGGGAACAGTTCCTAGAATATTTCGATGTAAAGTATTTTCCAGCTACAGTCAAAAATGCCCTGTACTCCCAGTTCCTACATCTAGAACAAGGGAATATGACTGTTGACGCATATGACGCAGAGTTCAGCCGCCTTAGCATATTTGGTGCCGTCCTGATACCCAATGAACTCGAGAAAGCTCAGAGATTTCACCATGGACTCAATTTCGAGCTACAGAGGTATACCACTACACAGGCGAGGATTTTTTATGAAGAGGTTCTTGCAGAGGCAAGGATCCAGGAGGCCATCGTCAGAGGAGCTAGACGTCCCAGCACGACTACACCAGCCAGAGCACAGCCCGGATCAGGAGGACTGCTTCGTCGTCCCGGATCACAGACGCAGCAGAGAGCAGCGCCATACCCACAGCAGGAGCTTCCGACTTGTCACCATTGTGGCAAGAAGGGACACGTCGTTAAAGATTGCCGGAAGAAGTTGAGATTATGCATGATATACGGGTCCAGTCAGCACCTTGTCCGAGATTTCCCGCAGCGCAGAGAGGCAGCACTACAGACAGGACAGAAGCCAGCAGCACCAGTCCCGAGGATACTACCCCCACCAGGAGGACAGTGTCCACCAGCCCCCAGAGGATTTCAGAGGGGACCACCCTTGGCCCCACAGCAGGCACAGTTTGAGCGAGCTCATCAGCAAACCGGAGGACAGATGCAGGGACAAGCCTTTGCATTAGCAGCTACTGAAGAAGAAACAGAAGGAGAAGATATCACAGGTACCATTTTAGTTGCATCATTACCTGCAACTGCATTGTTTGATTATGGAGCTACATTATCCTTTATATCTAGTAGATTTGTAGCAATGCATAGAGTAGCTACCTCCCCCTTACCGAAGAGTTAAAAGATTCTTACCGGAGGAGGTATCGTGCCGGTTACCAGCACTATCAGAACGTGCTCGGTAGTTGTATGTGGTAGAGAGATGAGAGCTCGATTCTTGGTATTGCCTATGTCGTACTTTGATGTTGTGTTAGGCATGGACTGGCTAAGCCAGTATAATGCTGTACTGAACTGCCGGAAGGGTAGCGTCATCTTTAGACCGCCAGACCAACCGGAGTTCGAGTACATGCGAGGGACCGTCGAATAAGGAGTAGGACAGATAGCGGGAACTTGCATGGCAATAGAGATTTTACCCCCGCCAATAGTTACAGAATTTGAGGATGTATTCCCCGAAGAACTGCCAGGCTTACCGCCAGATAGAGACGTAGAGTTCACCATCGAGCTAGTACCCGGAGCAGCGCCGGTATCTTCTAATGTATACCGATTGGCGAATAAGGAGTTAGATGAGCTGAAGCTACAATTGGAGGAGTTGCAGGGTAAGGGATTTATCCATCCTAGTGCATCACCATAGGGAGCACCAGTGTTGTTCGTACCCAAGAAGGATGGAACAGTACGCATGTGCATTGATTACAGAGCCCTTAATGCTTTGACTATCAAGAACAACTACCCCCTACCGCGGATTGATGATTTATTCGACCAGTTGACAGGAGCAGTGGTGTTCACCAAGATTGACTTGAGATAGAGCTATCATCAAGTGAAGGTGCGAAGAGAAGACATTCAAAAGACAGCATTTAGGACTCGTTATGGTCACTACGAGTTCTTAGTGATGCCATTTAGGCTGACGAATGCACCTGCTGTATTTATGAACTTGATGAACAGAGTATTCTACCAATACTTAGACCAGTTCATGGTAGTCTTCATCGACGATATTCTGGTGTATTCGAAGAGCCACGAGGAGCACGAAGAGCATCTGAGACTAGTATTAGAGACACTACGGAGAGAGAGGCTTTATGCCAAGCTGAGCAAATATGAGTTTCTTCTGGATCGTGTCGCCTTCCATGGACACGTTATCTCAGGAGAGGGCATTTCAGTGGATCCGGCAAAGATTTCATCCGTAGAGACATGGCCAACCCCTACCAATGTCTCAGAGGTGAGGAGTTTCCTAGGACTTGCCGGATATTATCGGAGGTTCGTAGAAAACTTTGCGAAGATTGCAGAGCCGATGACCCGCTTGACCCGTAAGGAGAAGGAGTTCACCTGGACAGAGGAGTGTCAGAAGGCATTCGACGAACTGAAGAAGCGTTTGACTACTGCACCTATCTTGACCATACCTTCTGGACCCGGAGGATTCGTAATCTATAGCGATGCATCCGAAAAAGGATTAGGATGTGTCTTGATGCAGCATGGGAAGGTTGTAGCTTATGCTTCTAGACAGTTGAGGACACATGAGAAGAACTATCCCACCTACGACTTGGAGCTTGTAGCGGTAATCTTTGCCTTAAAGCTTTGGAGGCACTATCTATATGGAGAGAGAGTGGAGATATTTACTGATCATAAGAGCCTAAAGTACGTCTACACTCAGAAAGATCTTAACCAGAGGCAGATACGTTAGCTCGAGGTGATGACAGACTTCGAGATTGAGCTACAGTACCACCCGGGAAAGGCCAACGTAGTAGCTGACGCGTTGAGCAGAAGACCCATGGCATTCTTTATGACCACCAAACCACACCTGTTGAGAGAGCTAGAGAAGATGGGTATAGAGGTCATTATGCCCGGAGTAGATGGACAATTGTCGAGCTTCCAGTTGCAATCGACATTAGTGGAGAGAATCAAGGCTGCATTGCCGACAGACGCCAGATTTCAGAGGCTTAGACAGAGGACAGAGGCTGGAATGCAGACAGGACTGCGTATACATGAAGACGGAACCTTGAGATGTGGAGATCGTCTCTATTTTCCAAATGGAGAACTTCGTCAGGAGTTGATGGCAGAGGTACACAGTTCGACCTATTCCATTCATCCAGGAGGCACGAAGATGTACAGAGACTTGAGACGGTACTACTGGTGGCACGGAATGAAGAGGGAGATAGCACGCTTTGTGGCCAAGTGCCTGGTGTGTCAGCAAGTCAAGGATGAGCACCAGAGATCCACAGGATTGCTCCAACCGCTTCCTATACCGGAGTGGAAATGGGAGCATATCACTATGGACTTTGTTACGGGCTTTCTGAGGAGTCCTAGTGGGCGCAATGCAGTATGGGTAATCGTGGATAGACTCACCAAGTCCGCACACTTTCTACCCTTTAGAGTTGGGCAATCAACGGAGGCCTTAGCAGATATGTACATGAGAGAGATTGTGCGCCTACATGGAGTGCCAGTTAGCATCGTGTCTGACAGGGATACAAGGTTCACGTCTTACTTTTGGTGGAGTATGCAGGAGAGTCTTGGTACTCGCCTAAAGTTTAGCACAGCATATCACCCACAGACAGATGGCCAGTCAGCGCGCACCATTCAGACGCTAGAAGACATGTTGAGAGCGTGCATGCTTGACTTCGGAGGATCATGGGAGGACCATTTGCATCTGGTCGAGTTTTCCTATAATAACAGCTATCAAGCGAGCATCCAGATGGCTCCCTATGAAGTGTTGTATGGAAGGAAATGTCGTTCTCCAGTATGCTGGAGTGATATAGGCGAGCGACAGATTCTCGGACCAGAGTTGGTTGTTCGTACGGTAGAAAAAGTAAAGAAGATCCAAGGGCGCCTTCGAGCAGCACAAGACAGGCAGAAGCATTGGGCGAATACGCATCGTCGACCCTTAGATTTTCAGGTTGGAGATCACGTATTTCTAAAGATCTCGCCTACTCGAGGGACTATCAGATTCGGAGGCAGAAGGAAGCTGAGTCCGAGGTACATCGGACCATTCGACATATTAGAACGCGTTGGAGAGGTTGCTTACAGATTAGCCTTGCCGCAGACTTTGGAAGGAGTCTACGATATCTTCCATGTATCTCAATTGAGGAGGTACATACCGGATCCTATTCACGTGCTTGACCATTCCGAAATCACAGTCGGCCCGAGCCTATCATATGAAGAGGAGCCTGTGGAGATTCTAGACAGAAGTGAGAAGGTATTGCGAGGGCCGACCATCCCCCTAGTTCGTGTCGCATGGAGACATCATGCACCAGGCGAGTTGACCTGGGAACGCGAGGAGGACATTAGACAACGTTATCCCCATCTCTTCGAAGGACTAGGTACGTTTTAGCATTTTTTTTTTTTAGTCTTTAGTTCTTACCCATACGTATGTTTAATTTCGAGGACGAAATACTCTAAGGAGGGTAGATTGTAAACCCCCTCGTCAAATATAGGATTTATTTGATTATTTTAATTTGAGAACAACCACAACCCAAATCACAAGTACCCAAATTAGGGTATCAGTCTACACCAAGCCTGTTATGCCACGACTCCTATGTACCACTCAAAATCTAGTTCTTTATGTTTTCAACGCATTAGGAATTACCAAGTTAAGTTGTTAATTTAATTTTAATTAAGGCTAATTTCACCTCAAGCAACACTTAACCGAGCCCACCTATACTCTTTCTCATTAGACCAGCCCATCTCAATGAGACCAGACAGGCCCAAGCCGAGGCCAGCCCACAACTTCCCCACATATATATATATATATATATATATATATATATATATATATATATATATATATATATATATATATGAAGTTCCTTCCCCTGAAACCCTAAGAAAACCATCACCACCCTCTCCAAACCCTAGTCGACCCCCATCTAAACCAAGCTCCCCAGCCGGCCGGACCCCTCAACCTCGACTACTCCCAACCGGCCGCACACCCCAGCCCGCTCCCGACCACCTCACCTGACCGACCCCCTACAGCCGCCCCGCGTCGATTGCTCCAGCAGCTTCCGCACCCCCGTGCCGACTGCTCCAGCCCGCTCCCGCTCCCCGACCGGCTGCTTAACCCAGCCAGCCCGCTCCCCGACCGGCTGCTCAACCCAGCCAGCCCGCTCCCCGACCGGTGCACACCCCAGGCCGACCGCTCCCCGACCGGAGTACTGCCCCGATCCCGACTGCCCCATTACCGCTAGACGGATCCGTCCACTCTACCGGAGCCACCCTCGTCGAAGGAGCAAACGCCCCCTCGTCCTATTGATCAGGTACTCGTCCTCCAGTAGTTCCTTTCTTGTGTTCCATTATCTCTCCTCGTATCGTGTTCGTGCATGATTGTTGTGTCCTAGTGTCGAGAATTATAGTTGGAACACAACCCTTCTAACCCTAATTAAATAGATGATGGCTTAATGATTAACCAGATTAAGAATTTGTTAATAAAATAGAAAATCCCTTAACCACGATACCTGTTGTCAAGGACCTTAGTTATCTGAACGTCTGGACATAAACCACGTGCAATGAACATAAAAACCAAAGACAGGTGTTCGCATAGAACATAAATCATGGATAACTCGTAACTGGATAATTATTGCCTCGAGACACCTGTTAACCGAAGACAGAACACGTGTACACCCTAGCTAAGTGCGCACGTGATGCTGTACTCGAGCAACAGTGACCTCGCGACAAGTATTCAAGAGTAGCGTATTAACCGTACGTAGATAATGTGTAGTATCTGATGTCTTTATTATTGTGTTATATTGTTTGTCTAGGGTCTTTGGATCATCCAGGAGAAGCTACCGGAACAGGCTTTTGGCATTCATCTCTTGAAGACTCAGGCAAGATACCTTGCTATATTTACTGTCTAATTTAAATTATGCAAATGTTGTATTGGATGCTTGTTGTTTTGCTTTATACAACTGTGCGCGTCCGAGATTGTCTCGGGTGCATTCGACGGATACGTCGATGATTAGTATACATGGACTTAGTCATTAGCAGACTCACCTCATTGGATGATACCATGTTATCTTCCAAGACCTGACACTTTTATACGTAGTCGTAGTGACAAATCTCATGTTGGGATGCGAGTTCACGTGTTCGACTAGCTATCGCCGCGTGTGACTTGCATCACGGTTAGAAATCACATCAGGACTATTTCAGTTTAGAGACTTGGCATTTAGCTAAGGGGGTATGCGCGTCGATTATTTGACTTGTATATCTACATTGGGCGGGGAGGACGACTAGTAGGCATATGGGATACCCCACTCCTTTACACTGATACCGCACTCGACGGAGTGATACGGACGTATTTATATATTACTGATACCACGTTTTGTAGAGTGTGGGACGTTACTTGATGACATTGTAGATACCACACTCTATAGAATGTCGGACGTTACTGTATTCCTGCGCCCGTGTTATAGGGGGCATGTGTGGCATATACTAGCCGGTTGTCACGACTGGTGAATTACGTCAGCATATATCTAGCCTACTGTAACGCCCCGTTCTCCCGGTGCGGAGAGCGCGGCTAAGAAACACAAGACGGTATCGTTCGATCGGGATAGATTGAATTAAGAACTCGTCCTCGTTATGGATTTATTTCTTCGGAATCGATTCCCATATTCAGTGGACCGTGCCCCCGGGATCGACTTAGCGGCAGAGTCAGGAGGGACCTCTCCGCTGCTATCTTTTATTGCCTCGGTTTTCGATGTCGCTTGTTGCTTTCGTGCTTTGAGTTGGTTTTGAGATTTGCTTGTTTTCCTTGAACGGTTTCGATGGTTTTCATTGTTTTCGTTCATTGAACTGCACTTCAATTCCGAGATTTGGAAAGAGAGGAAGGAGTATTGATCGAGCTGTTCGTGTGCAGGTGAACGAGCAGTAGGCGGCTTGCGAGCGGAGTCGTGAAGCGCCTCTTTCCTTCTCCCTTCCAATAATCTAAGTGAGTGGCTACCATCCCGATTAGCTAGCCTGCTTCCAAGCTTCACACCCTAAAAAGCTTGAACTCTTCTTTGCCCCGATCAAACGATACCAAGTAATAATAAAAGATACCAAGATAAAAGAGAATAGACTTGAATTGTATTGCTTGTCAATTGACCTTGTGAACGGTTATATCTTTGCATGCTTGTTCGTTCGGAATGTTTATCATATGCATAGATACAAGTTTAAACGTACATCCTGATGCATGAATTGAACGTAGATGCAATGTAAAATGAATCATGCAATACTGCTTGTCTTGTACTCATGTTGCCTCAGGGCAAATCACGTAGCCTCCGGGCGAACGATTAATAACGTAGCCTCCGGGCGAACGATTGTTAACGTAGCCTTCGGGCGAATGATTGTTAATGTGCGATCACGGACAACTTGTGCACAAGGTATAGTTCCTGCGGGCGGCTGCTGGGGCACTGGCACCGTTCCGACTCCGGACGGAACTCACGTTTAGTCTCACGTACTTGGACAGGATGGTATGCGGCGCCTCATGTACTTGCACGTTGCAAACCATCTTCGTCACAGACTAGAGTCCATTATGGCAATCAAGCCAGTGATCATCTTGTATATTTAAACCTGTTGCAAACTAACTTGTGTCTTCGTGGCAGGGAAGGCAAGGTAAGTATTGTGCAGGTCATTCAGACGGAAAGGTAAAATCCACCGAACGGTGGCTAGTTCATTTCAGTATCATACATATATACTGTTGCTTGTAAATGAACTAAGGCAAGATAGAAACCCACAAATATGCATGCTTCATTAAAACAACGTGTTGATTGGTATAGTCAGGTTAGCTCGCCTTCACCAGTATGTTTCGATATACTGACCCTCGTTGAAACAGGTTCTCCGCACCAAGGCGAACCGAGCGAGGAGCCGAAGTCGTCTTCCCGATCCAGTCCAACTGTTGGCGCATCTTGATCGCGCCGCCTTGAAGCCTTTTTAACCAGAAGCTTGCAACTCTTCATACACAAATGCAGCTCCGTGGCAAAGCCGTCCCCCAGCCTGGAGGTCTATACATTTTGAGTTTATAAAGGGATGTAATGTACAGGACTGCTATCTCATTTTGAGTCAACACTTTTGTAAGCTCGTGCGGCATATTAGCTGACTCGTTCATGAGTTTGTAATAGATGTTCATTATCAATAAAGAGAACTTTTCCATGTTTCAAAATCTGTGTTTTAATTTATCTGCGTACTCTGAATATGTGTTTGTTATGCAAATCATTAAAGCCTTGTGCGGGCGCAACCCCAGGCCCGCACGGCGATCACGACTCGGGGGACGCCTCAATTGATTCTACCGAATTGGGTCGTGACACCTACACCTTCCCATATACTCACAGTTGTTCTCACATTGCATGCACTTAGATGGCTAGCACACCCTTTATTGTATTTATTTTATTCAATATTATATATGGCATGTTTCTATGTATCTTGTTACGTCCCTCTGAGGACCTGGTACCTTTCTAGATTTGGACGAGGCTTTCTACCCCACAGTATACGGCCCCGGACAGGAGACGAGATTCGCTACAGCTGAGGAGTTAGAGGTGCAGCCGTCAGAGTTTCCGTAACCGGTTGGTAGGCCTTCAGCCTAGATTGGGTGCATCATTATCTAGTCAGCCGATGCCCTAATCATTATCTTTTATATCTCATTTCAGTACTTTATTTCGTCATAGTAGTGGGTTTGTTCCCACCAGACTTTATTGGTTGTACTATGATATCTTGAGACTGGTATTTATCATCCAGCAGTTTATGTAGTACTTCTTGCTCTTTATATTGTGGATGAGATCAGATTACCTGTTATTGACTGATATTGCCCCTGTTAGTATTATAGGACAGCGTAGCACTCTTCGTGGATCCATTAAATTGGGATATCCTCGAAGACGTGTCAGCTGGCTATTGCCACGTGGCCTGGTCTCGTGTACTTTTGGGACTGGGGCGTGACACTTTGATTAGTTTCAAGGAGCATCGATGTTTTCAAAAATCGATCTTCGCTCTGGCTACCACCAATTAAAGATTAAACTAGAGGACATGCCGAAGTCAGCATTCTGAACCCGCTATGTCCATTATGAGTTTTCTGTTATGCCGTTTGGACTGATGAATGCCCATGCCGTATTCATAGATTTGATGAACCGTGTGTTCCGACCATTTCTCAACAAATTTGTGGTGGTTTTTATAGACGACATCTTAATGTACTCGAAGAATAAGGATGAACACGCAGGACACCTGCGGATGGTGCTTCAAACTCTTCGAGACAATAAGTTGTACACGAAGCTAAGCAAGTGCGAGTTCTGGTTAGAGAACATATCCTTCCTTGGGCACATTATTTCCGTTGAGGGCATCTCAGTTGACCCAAAGAAAGTGGATGCCATCGTGAAGTGGAAAAGGCCTGAGTCAGTTAGCGACATTCGGAGTTTCCTTGGTCTAGCAGGCTACTACAGGAGATTTATAAAAGATTTTGCAAGGATTGCCTCGCCTCTGACTTATCTCACTCGTAAGGGACTAACGTTCGCGTGGACGGACGACTGTGAAGCTTCATTTATGTAGTTAAAGCAGCGACTTGTCTCAGCACCAATCTTACCCTTCCAGACGGACCCGATGATTTTAAGATCTATAGCGATGCCTCAGAAAAAGGTTTGGGATGTGGCCTTATGCAGAGGGACAAAGTGATAGCCTTTGCATCGAGGCAGTTAAAGCCTCACGAGAAGAACTATCCAACGCACGACCTGGAGCTTGCGACGGTGGTATTCGCACTGAAGTTGTAGAGGCATTACCTATATGGTGTGCCGTGCGAGATCTTCACAGATAATAAAAGTCTAAAATATTTTTATACACAGAAGGATCTGAATCTACGACAATGAAGATGGCTTGAACTCCTTAACGACTTTGACTTGATGATCAGATACACACTGGGCAAGGGTAACGTTGTAGATGATGTAGTGAGTAGAGTGTTCATTGGAAGCTTGGCTATCGATGACAGACTGCGATGGGATCTTGAAAGTTTGGACATTACACTCCGAATCAGATACAAAAAGGGGGCGCAAGTGGCTCAGCTATGCCTCGAACCAGACTTATTAGAAAAAGTTAAGTCCGCTCAGAAGGACGATATATTCCTGAAAAAGATGCAAAGTCTTATCTCAGAAGGAAAGGCAACCGACTTTACGGTAAGCACGGACGGAATGATGCAGGTGAAGGGAAGATTGTGTATTCCTAATGATGCAAACCTCAGAAAGAAGATACTCACCGAAGCCTACTATGCGAGTTATACTTCACATCCAGGTAGCACAAAGATGTATCGAGACCTCCGTACGATATTTTGGTAGCACGACATATAAAGGGATATGGTGTTGTTTGTGTCATAATGAATAGCTTGTCAGAGAGTAAAGACGGAGAGATGCAGAATATTGCTATACCAGAGTGGAAATGGGAACATATAACAATGGATTTTATTGTTGGTTTGCCAAAGACGCAACGGGGGAACGATGACGCCTGGGTCATCGTCGACTGACTCACCAAGTCAGCTCACTTTTTGCCTATCAAAGTTACTTGGAGTGCCGACCGCCTGGCCCAGATCTACCTCAACGAGATCGTTCGACTCAACGACGTGCCCGTATCCATTGTCTTCGATCAAGATGGTCGATTCTTATCACTATTCTGGAAGAGCCTTCAGTCAACAATGGGGACGAAGTTGAAGTTCAGCTCCGCCTACCATCCTTAGACAGACGACCAAACAGAATGGGTCAACCAAATCCTCGAAGACATGTTACGGCTCTGCGACTTGGACTTGAAGACAAGTTGGAACATGCATCTACCGTTAGCTGAATTTGCATACAACAATAGCTATCAATCCAGCATTCAGATGGCGCCGTTTGAGGCATTGTATGGACGGAAGTGTAAATCCCCGATCGGTTGGGATAAAGTTGGTGAACGAAAAATGCTTGCCCCGAAACTCGCGGAATAAACTGTCCAGAATATTCGTTTGATCCGTGAACGGCTAAAGGTAGCACAGAGTAGTCAGAAAAGCTACTCAGACATGCATCAACGACCTCTTGAGTTCTTAGAAGGCGATCGAGTATTCCTCAAGGTCTCTCCCATACGAGGAGTTACTAGAATTGGAGCAAAAGGCAAGCTAAGTCCAAGATTCGTCGGCCCATTCGAGATACTAAAGAGAGTCGCCTCAGTCGCATATCAGATTGCCCTACCACCGTCACTATTTGAAGTGTACGATATCTTTCACATTTCACAACTTAGGAAGTACGTGTACGACCCGAGTTATGTAGTAGATCTTGATCAACTGGACCTAAAGGCAGACTTGACTTATGTTGAACATCATGTGCAGATCTGGGATCACAAGGAGAAGCTGCTTCGAAGTCGCTTGGTTCCTCTCGTGCACGTGCTTTGGAGAAATCATTCGGTCGAAGAATCGACCTGGAAGCTTGAGTCTGAGATGAGGGAAAAATTTTCTTTATTGTTTCATAGTGGTAGGTTATATTCCTAAGTTTCGTGGACGTAACTTCGTATTAGTTGGTTAGGATGTGGTGCCCCTTTCCCCCTATTCGGGGAGCGCAGCTAAGAAATACAAATCGGTATCGTTCGATCGGGATAGATTGAATCAAGATCTTATCCTCGTTATGGATTTGCTTCTTCGGAATCGATTCCCATATTCAGTGGACCGTGCCCCGAGGATGGACTTAGCGACAAAGTCAAGAGGGACCTCTCCGCTGTAAGTTTTCTTGCCTAGTTTTCGCTGTCGCCTTGTTGCTTTCGTGCTTTGAGTTGATTTTTGGATTTGTGTTTTCTTCAACGGTTTTGATGGATTTCATCGCTTTCGTTCATTGAATTGTATTCCATTCCGAGTTTGAAAAGAGTAGAAGAGGTATTGATTAGCTGTTTGTGGTAATGCAGGTGATCGTGCAGTAGACATCGTGCAAGCGGAGTCTTGAAGCACCTCTTTCCTCTCCTTTCTCCAACCAACTAGTGAGTGGCTATATTCTATTTAGTTGACCCTTCTTCCAAGTCTTCACATCAAAAATCTTGCATTCTTGCCTGTTCCGATCAAACGATACCATAATAACTAAAAGAAGTCAAGATAAAAAGGAAAAGACTTGGATTACTTTATGCTTGTGAATCAACTTGTGAACGGTTACCTTGTTGCATGATAGTTCGTATCGCAAGTTCTTCATAATGCTTCAATTCTAGTTAGAATGTATACTTCTTCTATAAATGTGCTATGTATAAAACACACTTTGCTATGCAATATATTAATCAGGAAAACTATGCAAGACAGATCATGCCATGTGATTGTCTCGTGCTCGTATTGCCTTAGACTGCATCAAGTGATTGCTTAGTATACACTGTTTGATCACGGACAACTTGTGCACAAGGTTTTTGGTTTCCGCGAACGGTCGCCGGGGCACTAGGACCGATCCGATCTGGACGGAATAAATTATATAGTCGTTTGGTAATGGACGAAATGTTATGTAGCGGGGCTCGCCACCTGCGTTGCATATCATTCTCGTCTCGAGACTATAACTCGTCCTTTATGGCATCATGCAAGTGATCCCCTTGTATATTTAAAATGTCCAAGCTAATTATGTCTTCGTGGCAGGGAAGGTCATGGTAAGTATTTGTGGAGGTGGTTCAGACGGGTAGGTAAAAGTCACCGAACGGTGGCACGTTTATTTTAGTAAATTTTTATATCAATGCTTGGTTGTAAAATGAACTAAGGCAAGATATAAAGACCACAAAAATAACTTGCATGCTTCATATAAAAAACTTGTTATTTGGTATAGTTGGGTTAGCTCGCCTTCACCAATGCTTCTTCGGAATCGATTTCCATATTCAGCGGACCATGTCCCGAGGATGGACTTAGCGGCAGAGTCAAGAGGGACCGCTCCGCTGCAAGTGTTCTTGCTTAGTTTTCGCTGTCGCCTTGTTGCTTTCGTACTTTGAGTTAGTTTTTGGATTTACGTTTTCTTGAATGGTTTCAATGGAATTTATTGCTTTCGTTCGTTGAATTGCATTCAATTTTGAGCTTGGAAAGAGTAGAAAAGGTATTGATCAGCTGTTCATGGCAATGCAGGTGATCGAGCAGTAGACATCGTGCGAGCGGAGTCTTGAAGCACCCATTTCCTCTCATTTCTCTAACCAACTAGTGAGTGGCTATATTCGATTCAGTTGACCCTTCTTCCAAGTCTTCACATCTAAAATCTTGCATTCTTGCCTGTTCCGATCAAACGATACCATAATAACTAAAAGAAGTCAAGATAAAAAGGAATAGGCTTGGATTACTTTATGCTTGTCAATCAACTTGTGAACGGTTACCTTGTTGCATGGTAGTTCATTTAGCAAGTTCTTCATAATGCTTCAATTCTAGTTAGAATGTATACTTCTTCTATAAATGTTCTATGTATAGAACACACTTTGCTATGCAATATATTAATCACGGAGACTATGCAAGACAGATCATGCCATATGATTATCTCGTGCTCGTATTGCCTTAGACTGCATCAAGTGATTGCTTAGTATAGACACCGTTTGATCACGGACAACTTGTGCACAAGGTTTCTGGTTTCTGGGGCACTGGGACCGATCTGATCCGGATGGAACAAATCGTATAGTCGTTTGGTAATGGACGGAATGTTATGTAGCGGGGCTCGCCACCTGCGTTGCATATCATTCTCGTCTCGAGACTATAACTCGTCATTTATGGCATCATGCCAGTGATCTTCTCGTATATTTAAACTGTGCAAGCTAATTATGTCTTTGTTGCCGGGACGATCATGGTAAGTATTTGTGCAGGTGGTTAAGACGGGCAGGTAAAAGTCACCGAATGGTGGCACGTTTATTTCAGTAAATTTTTATATCAATGCTTGGTTGTAAAATAAACTAAGGCAAGATAGAAAGACCACAAAAATAATTTACATGCTTCATATAAACAACTTATTATTTGGTATAGTTGGATTAGCTCGCCTTCACCAGTGCATTTCGATGTATTGACCCTCGTTGCAATAGGTTCCCCGCACCAAGGAGACCCTGCGAGGAGCTAAAGTTATTTTCCAATCCAGTCAACAAATCGACGCGCTCTGATCGTGCCTCGAAGAAGTGTTTTGAAGTTTCACGGAGCTCGTCCACAAACTTATGCAGCTCCGTGGGAAGGCGATAGCTTCGCCAGAAGGTCTTTAACATTTTAAAGTTTTAGTAGAAGGATGTAATGTACAGGATGGCTATCTCATTTTGAGTCCACTTTTGTAAGCCCGTGCGACAATTATCTGACTCATTCAAGAGTTTGTAAAAGATATTCATTATCAATAAAGAGAACTTTTCCATGTTTCAACACTTTGTGTTTCAATTATCTGCGTACTATGAATATGTGCTCGTTATATAGAATACCTTAGCCTTGTGCGTTGCGCAACCTAGGCACGCATGACGTCACGTCCGGGGGACTACTATCGATTCCACGGAATAGGGACGTGGTAAATTACGTCGCTAAATTATTTTAGCGATGTTATATTATCTATCAGCAATATTTTTAGGCGTCGCTAATATGTGTTATTCTGGTAGTGCATATTCCACCAACACATTCAAAACATCATTCCCACCTTTGAGATTCCAATGACGCCTCCCCTCTGATGATTGGGCGCTTTGGAATGTAGTACCCTTCCTATTAGTCGTAGTGTCTATGGTTTTGGATATGTTTTGTATGTGTGTGTGGTGGTGGTGGTGGTGGTAGTGTGTGATGGTCTTCCCCACACACTTTCCTTAGTATGTCATAGTTTTTATCAATGCATTTATCCATGGTCCAAAATTTGATTTTGTCTAAATTATATTAAACAAATTGTTAGCTATTGTCAATCTCAAAATTTGTAGTATAGTGTGATAAGAAAATTTGACAACTAATATAATTTTTTTTTTTTAAGTTTGTTTAGATCTTCAAGGATCTCTGGCTCCATATATAGTTATATCATCTTTAAGTCTCCATCCCAACCAGCCCCAGAAAGATCTTTTTCTCTTGTTATGTCAACCACTTGATCTTCAAACCTCTCATGTGGTTTAAAACATTGTCGATTATATACATGTCACCAAATTTTTCGTTTTCCACAATTGCAACATGTTGGAAGGAAGTACATTTAAAAGTCTTATCACTATTTCTCCCTTGATTGGCCTCAAAACTAAGGAGGACCGTAAGGATTTTCTCTTAGTGCTCTTTGCCAAACGTTTGTTAGTCGATGATGCCTCCTTTGTTTCTATCTTCTTGGAAGAGTCATCTAGGTGTTTATAGAGATCATCACAAATTGAGTGAGTGATTTTATCGTATATTTTTTTTTTTCTTGAGACACGTAAAGGGGTTGAACTTAATGTGGAACAAAGAGTTCAACATATGTTGTAATCAGTCTTGTATTATTTAATAAATAGATTAAAATTTATTCAGATGACTAGGTCATCGAACGTATATTGTGTTTGAGCTGTCTTAGTTCTTGCTTGAGACGGGAGTTCGTCATCTTCGGATAGGTTGATGTCATTTATGCAGTGTTCTCGGACCAACAAGGGAGGCTGAAGGAAATATACTCACTTTCGTGCAGATTTGGGATTTGAAGGATGCATATGTATGAAAAGCGCACTCCATCGGTTAGTTAAGCTTCAGGAATCCAAACAGGCCCAAAGACTCCAATGGTGATTTGTAGGGTAGAAATCACAATAATGTAGTCAAAATCACTTTGACTCGAGAGTGAAACTATCTAGAAGTTTGTTTACATTTTTACAGTTCCTTCATTTACTTAAGTTCTTTCAAACATATACATTGAATTTGCTTACATTATTTTGTAGATGCTAGAGATAAAGAGAACAAATAAATAAGCCCAACTTGCGGCATATATATATATATATATATATATATATATATATATATATGTTGGTGTTGGTTGGAATTTTCAATCGATACGGAGAACACTTCGGAATGCGACGAATATCATCCGTGTGTTGGAAAAACTCGAAAAGTTGAAGACAGCAAAAGTGGCTCGATTTGAACGCGTATCAGAGAAGTTGAAAAAATAAGTATCAAAGTCAACAGTATATACCGTTACCGGTGTACCGTCGGTATACCGGTCTGACACAGTTTTGTTCGAGAATGGTTCTGACATGTTTGATTATTTTTCAATATACCGTCGGTATACCGCTACCGGTATACCACCGGTATACCAGTGTCGGATCTGAAGACCAAAATTTGCTATGTTATTTACACCGTTGCATCGTGATCGACGGTCCAGATCTGTTCAAAATTAGGGAGATTTAAATAGATGTTTCCTAACCATAATATATTATCATCTATAATTTAGAGATCAAAGGAGAGAGATTTCTCAAGATTGTAACTTTCTAGAGAGAGAAAGAGATTCGGAGTTTCGAAAATTGTTTCAAAGAACAATAGTTTCGAGGAGTTCTTCATTGGTGATTACTCGTCATCATGTCGGGTAGTCTTCTTGTATGCTTGTTGGGTACCTATTTCTAGCTGTTGAAGTGTTGCAGTGATCTACGTGGATCGATGGAGGAGTTTCTAAAACTCGGATGTGTTTTTTTTATTCCATTAGTGAAGATTTTTTCGGAATGGACTTCGATCATTTTCTGATATTTTTTCGTGAGCATTTTTTACCTAAATATTGTTTTGTTTGCGTTATGCTCGTATCTGTGATTTAACGTAATTTTGTTTGTATATTTTTCTTCGGTCCTTATAATGTCTCTCGGTTTGAAAGCAATTTTCGTATTTCGTTCCGAACAAGATTCCCATTGCAATCAGACTTTTTCTGATAGTAAGTGTACCTAAATGTGTTCTTAGGTTGTGTTAAACCACTTTTAATTGAAGTAATGTGAACTAAGTTTAGCAGCAGGTTAAGTAGTACTACCAGCTGGACCTCTGTGCTGATTCTATGTTCTTGGTATCATCACCAACCTCTCTAATAAGCATGCTTGCACGTTGGACCCAAAGTGTCATGGAATATCCCTCAAAGTGTACTTATATCTATTGCTTAATACATGTTTCTCTCGGCACCGCTGCTTTAATATTTTATTTCATAGGCTGTTGGTTGGCTTTTCAATATTTCATAGGTTCTTTCAACTAAAGATAACCATATGGAATCTTATCTTGACAATCTGGAGATCTGTGGAATGCACCAACGCCTGCCATTAACATAATAGAAACATGATGCCATTATCGTTTGTCGTCTGATGAAAAGCTTATATATATATATATATATATATATATATATATATATATATATATATTTATTTATTTATTTATTTATTTATTTATTTTTGAAAGAAGATAATTTTATTGCTAATGAACCTAAATCAATACACTTATATAGGCGGATCACACCTCACCCATTTAACAGACAAAGCACATCGACCTCTATATGAACCATCCCAATTGGGAGGAGAACTCTTCCCTTCGAATATTCTATCATTACACTCCTTCCAAATATGTCAAACTCCTGCAACTACCCACGCTCTGGCCTCTCGGAACTAATTTTCTCCCCGCCTCTGTAATATTTTAACCTCCTCTAGTATCCCTATGAGGACCTTTGAGTTGATAGTGACTATGCGAAGCCTTCTCCATTGCGACTGCATTACATACCAGGCTATTTCGCATTCAAAGAAAAAATGCTTGATCGTCTCCTGACTCCTCTGACACAAAACACATTGTGTGTGGAATATGAACTCCAAACCGCTGCAGCCTATCTCTGGTCAGCAACTTACCAAGCATCACCTTGTTCATACAATAGCTCATTTTACTAGCTATCTTATTATACCAAATAAACTCTACTGATTCCAATGGTTGTCCCTCCGGTCGGAGCGAGTCGCATGCTGTCATGAAGTTGAAGTCACCCGAAATGGAGATCCCAAACCCACCCGTCCATACTAGCTTCAGTGTCAATGTTCACCTGTAGGATTTGCTCCCTTAGTTGCCGCCCCACTATATGACCATCAAGTTGCTAGCCTCCTTCCCCTATTAGCACCGCCACCCTCTCATCCCTTCCAGCAAGATCGTAGATAATTGTTGTCTATCGGCAACACCCAGAAGTTTGCTTGCTTCAAGTAACGGCTATTTGTCCATCTACTCCATAGAGAGTTTCCTCCCAAGAACCTCCACGTCATTTTCAATGTCGCAGCGTCTCGAACCAAGCGTAAACTCCTGAGACCCACTCCCCCCTCCTTCATTGGCTTGCAAAGTTGCGACCATGCAATCGCATGTATACCGCCTCTCTATATGAAGTCCGCACAAAGTTGTTCAATTTTATTAATCACCGTTGTAGGAAGCATGGTCACTTTAAGCTAATACATCATAATAGCTACTATCACTATCTTCACTAGTTCTATTCTCCATCCGAATGATAATGAACGGGCATGCCACCCTTCTATCCAGCGTTGCACATATTCTACTACACTTTGACAATCAGCAGCCCTTGCATAATTAATAGTTAGAGGCAAACTCATATATTTGACTGGCAGTGAACCCTTCTATATCTGTAACCGCCCCGCAATATGCTCCTGGTCAGGGCAGTGTTTGTTGAAGAAAACACTGCTCTTATCTCTATTAATCCGCATCCCCGAAGTTCGTCCGAAGATTTCCACAATCTCGTTAATAGCATCAACAAACTTGTGTGTGGGGTTCACGAATACTAAAATCATTTGCATATATAAGGTGAGAGACTATAGGATCTACCTTGACATATAATGGCTGTATTTCTTTCCTATGTACCGTAATGTCCATCAACGTCGTAAAATACTCCATCATGATCGTGAATAAGTAGGGTGACAGTGGGTCGCCCTGCCTCAACCCTCTGGTACTCTGGAAGAACCCATACGGCTATCCTCAGATAAGCATCGATAAGGACGGAGTTGTAATGTACCCTCAAATTTTGTCCACCCACTAGTCATCGAACCCTATTGCCAGCATCAAACTACAGACAAACTCACGGTTAACCATGTCATAGGCTTTCCGTACGTCGAGGTTTAGACATGCTTTTCATCCTCCTTTCTTGTTGAACTCTCGGAGCAATTCATGTGCCAATAAGTTGTTCTCTGATATGGGTCTTCCTTAGATAAATGCCACATGGTTAGCTGATATAAGTTCCTGTATAATGCCTCCCATTTGCCTACACATAACATGTGAAATAAGTTTATACAAATAATTACAACATGTTATTGGCCGAAAATCCGATAACGAGACAACTCCCTCATTTTTTAGGAATAAGCGAAAGAAAGGTATGGTTAACCTCGTTTAGTAGTTTTCCATTATTCAATAAGTCAGCCACCACTTCGACAACCGACGCCTTCAGCTCCTCCCAATGTGTTTTAAAGAATTTACTTGTAAAACCATCAGGACCTGGCGCCTTATTTGAATCTGCGCTTTTCATAATATCTATCAACTCTGCCAAAGTAACAGGGACCCATAGCATTTGATTCCCTTTCCTAGTCACCACCTTTTTGCAAATAAGTTCTGTGAGAGGGAGTACTGTTTCATCCTCCTGATTATATAATTCTGAGTAAAATCTGATTGCTTCATCTTGTATGTCCGTCGACTATGCAATGCTCTTCCCATTGCTATCAATAAGTTGGGATACAATATTCCTATGATGTCTAGGGCTAATCACATCATAAAAAAAACTTTGTGCATGGATCGCCCTCCTTCAACCAATCGTATTTCGCCCGTTGGACGAGTTGGATTTCTTCTTGCATGCTAAGGTTGTGAACCTCTTTGATAAGGTTCTGCTCATTCTCTGCTAAATTGTGATCTTGTAGATTCGCCTGCAATTGCTGTTGTACCAATAATAACTCCTCTTGGCACTGCTTTAACGTGATCAGCGGTCTCCCGTTGTTCCAAAGCTTCAGTCATTCTTTGACACTGTTCAGCCGCCAGACTAATTTGTAATGACAGTTCCCATTTGCTTTCCGGCTTAACCCCTCCGCTATCGTTGTTGCATACCCTTCCATTTGGGACCAAGCATTGTTGTAACGGAAAGGGCGTGCCCGCCTCTGTCCACTTTCGACCATACGTACCAGAATTGGCGAGTGGTCGCTTGTAGATGCAGCTAGTCCCTCCGCCCGACTAGATGGCCATGTTGTAATCCATTTATTATTCACTAATGCTCTGTCTAGTTGGTAGACTATTCGATTATGTAACACACGGTTACTCCACGTCCATACCTGTCCACTTCTTTCCAAATAATTAAGACCTGAATGGAGGAGACAGTTCTGTAATTCCTGGAGAATGCCCCCCCCCCCCCCTCGTTTGGGAACATCATAGCGTTAAAGTCCCCTACCAATAGCAAAGAAACTTGCATTTGGTTGTCTACCAGACCACTAAGATGAACAATATCTTGCCATAACATCTCACGTCTCCTTGGGTCATTGTGGCCATATACGGCCCCATATACAATTTTAAGCCCACCTTTATTTATAAACGAAATCGCAATAAGTTGTTCCGAAAGAAGTATTACATGTCCCGTCCAAACTCTGCTATCCCACATTATCCATATTCTTGCCATCTCACAAAGCTCCAAATTGTTAGCTTGGTTCCAGTGAAGCGGGGTTCGTTGCGTTAACAATCTGCTCGATATTATTTTTGTTTCTAACAATGCAGTGATTGTACTCTGTGCCTTTCTTGCCACTTCCTTTATCTCTCTCCATCGGCCAATCGAGTTGGCTCCCCTAGTGTTCCAGGTTAGTACTGTCATTAATTAAGGTAAGTAATCCCCGGGAAAACACCCGAATTAGTCACCGGGGTGGTAACTAATCCACCCTTGCCGTCATCGCCACTCTGCATACCTGTCACGGATCTTACTCCACTATTCTTTATTAATGCAAGCCACCTGGGATTATCCCTACACAGTGCCTCCCCTTGTTCCTCCTCTATGTTATTCTGGCATGTTGCTATATCGTCTTGCGTTCTGCCCCCCCCACCCCTCCCCCTCCCTTTACCACTTGTCATTTATTCATGTTCCTGGTTTGCACCATCCCCCCTTGAGGCATTACTACCCTTCCCTTTCCACCTATGCCTTCCTCCCAAACCTGAATCCTTTGAAGAAGACCTATGTTCCTGTTTGTACCTTATATCTGATCTTCTATACCTACCTGGTCTGTCATATTGCCACTCCCATAGACAACAAACTGCGTTTCTGCAGCCGCATGTTGTCCATGCTCATCAATCCTGTAATGAGAGTTCTCCCCACCTGTATAGATTACCTTATCTTTGCCTCTATTCATATTCAGTAGTGGCTCTAGTGTGTTTCCCCTTCCTTCAGTCACCTCCTGGGTCTCCATGTGGTACCTTTCCCCTTGTAAAGGACTATCCGCCAACTCCATATTTTTGTCCACCTCTCCTGATGTCTCGTTGCTTGGGCAAAGATTGGCTAGGTAAGCAATGGCACCTGATACATGATGGAGGAACCCACTCGTAGTCTACCATTTAACGACATTATTTTCCAGATGATAGCTTATATTCCACTACTCGCGAAAGGACCTTCGTTGCTTCAATTTCTACGAAAACTCGAACGTACATAACCCTCGCTTTCTTCGCTGTCTGATCATCCGCCTTAATAGGTTTACCAATGAGACGAGCAAGTTTCATCCTCATTGGCTCGATCCAGTAGTCCAAATAAAAATTTGGAAACCGTATCCATATAGGAATGGTATTGAAAAGTTCCCTCTCGTATTGCTTCTTAGTGTCCACCTTTTTGCAATGATCAGCCTCCCATCGAACGTCCAGGGCCCACCTTGCATGATCCGCTCCACATCCCCCTCTAGGCCAAATCTGGCATAAAAAATACATTCTCCCGTGAAAAGACTTCGAGACCCCCCCCCCTCCCGTGGCCACCACACTCAATATATGTATGCCCTAATCTGAGCGAAGAAAGGTTTGTCTCCCAAAACGCAGAAAACAATTGTGTTTCACCAATATTTCACCGTCTCCTCCAAGTCCTCATCTATGAATTCGGCTATCAATCGCTCATCCACCTCCATAGGTTCAACGTATTGAATCCATGCGTAGTCAGGGGTATCCACAGTCTGGCACATCTCTACCCAGGTCCTTCCTACACCGCCAGTACCCCTAGTTTGGTTTTGAAAACCTCTCATAGTAGCTTGTTGATGAACCCCGCCTCCTTGCCCCACTGTAGAAACTTTCCTTTGTGTCATCACCATTATGTTTCATGTCCATTGTGAAGAAGAGGTCATCCCCCACCGTGGCCTATTCACGAAATCAATCTCACCTCGTTCTCTTTGAACTCCTGTCATACGGGATCTCGTGTTTGGGTACTCCGACATATCTTCCTGCCTCCTTTTCCTGTGCCACGTTGAGTTGCCAGCGTTGAACTCTTTCCATCGAGCGCCCCCTCCCATCTGCACGGCCTCCGTTCTTCCTACTCCCCATCGATTGTCTCTAACCCTCTCATCCTTCCTGCTCGACCCTCGATGCCATCTTCTTCGTTCGATCGTAGTCCAGCCGCTGGCATCCTCCTTGCCTAGATCATTGTCTTGCCCTCTATCAACTTCAGCCTCTTCACGCCACGGATCATCTCCTCCGTCGTCGTCTCCGTGTGGTTCCAAAACTCTAGCCGACATAATATATATATATATATATATATATATATATATATATATATATATATATATATATATATATATATATATCAAATAAAAGGTTAAGATTAGGTGACTTAAAGAAGATATAACGATTGTAAATCCCGCAAATTATGCATCTCCAAGCGTTCCCATATTTACAACCGTTGGATTTTGTTTAAGTCATCTAAACTAAACCGTTTATTTGAACCATTCAAATTAATCAACGGTTAAGATTAGATGACTTAAACATGATCCAACTATATATATATATATATATATATATATATATATATATATATACTAGTAACGTGTACTTATATTACACGTGTTGTAATCAGACACGTCCTGCAAGCGCTCCGATACCGTGTTTGAGACTGACCGCAGCGGAAACTTTGGCCAATCCACCTGAGATAACCAACCTCATCTAACGAATACCAAGCGCAGATAAAGACAAGTATATGGCAGTAACTACATCACCTGGACAAATTTTAACATTTATAACTCATGTGAAATTACAAGATTGGCAAACCCAATGTTGAACCCTTTGCCCTAATAGGTTCAACCCTCCTCACCACACTCAAGAAGAAAAGAAAGATATTACAATTAAAATCACTCACAACCCGTAGCAATTTTTCTAACCGAAGTTGACGACTCCTCGATTAGATCTCTTCTTCCTTTTGTCTTGGATGACGAAGAACCCTAAGAGTAAAGCACAGACTTTCTCTTAGATTTTTTGTGGACAAGCACCCCGAATCTCCATATTTGTGCTATCTTTTGTGCCTCCACCCTCACCAATATAAATAGGATAAGAAATCATATTTTAGGTCATAATAAGATTTTCTAAATAGGAAACCCTAAAATAAGAGTCCTATTACACCCTATATAGCCCAACACCAATTATGGACATCCAAATATGGTCAGATTAAATATTCGATACAAATTTAAAATCTAATATAGATATTTATATCAAATCAAATATTTTACCATATTTTAGCTCCAAAATTTGCTCTTACCAAATACAGATTGGACTCCAACAACACGTGCATAAAAAAATATTAAAAAATTAAATATAAATATTGTCGTTCCTAGGAATCGAATTCATGTAACCAAAAAAAATATTTTTTACCTTAACCACTTGAGTTAGAATTATTTAATTATAAATAAATAATATTAGATAGTTAAATAGTTAGTTATTTTTAAGGCTTAATTACAACTTGATACCCTCAACTATCCAAAATGTTCAAATTGACACCATCAACTTTGATAGATACTAACTTAATACCCTATCTCAACTAATATTTTTAACTTGATACCCAAAATTTTATTTATTCCTAAACTACCCTCCCCCCACACTCTCCCACCCCACCGCAAGCTGTTGCTCCGGTAGCCACCGCCCTCACCCCTACCTTGGTGACACACCCTACCCTCTGTCACGCCCCAGTCCCAAAATACCGAGGGACTGGACATGTGGCAATGGCCAGCAGCACGCACCGATGGACAACCCAATTTAATGGATCCATCAGGGCATGCTTAAGCTGTAGTCTAGCAATAAATAGAACCAATGATACAGGTCACAGACTAATCTAATCTCATCCACAACAGATAAACACAGAATAAATGCCAGAAATAATGCAATAGAATAAATAAGCAAATCTCAATAAGTATCTCGGAAAACAATCCGAGGATATGTCTGGTACAACAAATGCAAATAGACAGGAAATAAATCAGCTGAAAATAGAAATACTGAGTAGATGAAGCCGGTACTCAGGAGAAGTCTTCTGCCACGATCTCGTCCTCAGGATCCTGTTCTGTTCCGAGAAGTGCTCCAGTTCCGTACACCTCGGGGTAGTTCTCTTCAGCTATACCTGGGGACATCATCCAGATCCAGGTCCTCAGGGGACATAGCAAGGTACAAGATAACTCATGCCAAAATAATATCAGTGCAGCAATAAATGAAACAGCAGGGTAAACTATGTAACCAACTATGTGATATGCAAGTTGAGAGCATCACTAGAACTCAGGCTGAAGCCACTACAAGCTCTGTGTCGGGGGAGCCGGGTAGCAGCAATAACTATGAATTATACTATGAAATATACTATGTTTTATATATATGAGATCAGCCTGTAGCCTGTGTGTCTCTCCCCACCCAATGTAATCTCACGTCTCATGTCCACGATGCCTCATGTCCATGTCACGCACGATTATAACTAATGCAGCAAGTCTGATAGCTATGAATCAAATGTCTATGAATGTAATGTCTAGGTCATAAAATATGTATCCTATACAGAATTACCTTGAATGTCTCAGGAAGACTCTGTCTCATGAATAGTGTCAAGTGTCCTGGGTTCTGGTGTACTTGATAAGACAAGTACGAGAATTATCGGGTCTCGATATCCATCTCTATGTGTCGTTACACAACTCCGCGTACGGGGTTGGCACCCGACTAGTAATCGGACGCTAAGTAAAGTCACTCGGTCCTGGGTTGAACAATTAAACAAGATCATATGTATTTAAACAAGAATTCAGGCAAAGTTCTATAACAGGAATTACTGCGATTTGGCAAGCTATACTTGCCCACTGATGTATAAACAAGTCAAGGAAAATAAGTAGCAAGCTGCAGGATTTGGCAAGGTACACTTGCCTGTGGTTCCGGTTCCAATTGCGGCTCTGACTTCAGCGGAAATTGCAGGCGGTACTCCGATTGCTGAAATAAACATCACCATCAGATCCAGAAAATATCAATCAGCTAGAAACGCCTGTCCTTGAGTCCAATTTGGAGACAAGGGCAAAAATGGCAATTTTGGGTCAAAACGGGGTCCACATGTGGGCCCGTTTTGCACCGAAAAACGTGTCAGGGTCAAAGGTCTTCAAATTCACCAAACTTAGTGTCAATAGGTCAGGAATGATGATACGAACCCAACGCAACTTCCAGAATTGGATTCCGATGAGCCGATCACAAAATCGCCCGTCGAGCGGGGCTTGTGGGGCCCACGACACGCGATTTCGTCAATGTTCTCAGAATCGAACCAAACTTGGGTCACAGGACCAGGGTATCTCTACGAGTCCGATGGCGCAAGTTTCGTTTCAATCCGACGTGTGTACACAAAGTTAGGGTGCGATTCAGAAAAGTCGGATACGGGGCGATGTCCGCGGATACCCACTGATTCCGGTGTGCACGCACATCCAAATCAGCTTCTTCTGCAAAATCCTGCACGTCCGTATCGACGGCGCGCACGTATCTGTGAAGACCGCGCGCGACCAAGTCGTCCCGTTTGGCGGGGCGTACCCAGTTCCGGGGTGAATCGGGTCGTTGTTTTTCCTGTTTTTGGATCGCGGTTCGCGATCGCCACAGGACGCGATGCCCCGAGTGGGTTGCACGGGCTCCGAGAGGGTTACGCAGGCTTCGCGATGCAAAAGACGGAATCAAAAACGGGTAAACGAGCAGGGAGATACGCGTACCTGAATAGGGCCCGAAAAACCCGAAATTCTCGTGTCCGACACGTGTCCGACACAAAGAAACTAGGGTTAGGGTTAGGGTTCTGGACGGCGGCCAGAGCTGGGCGGCCGTGCGGGTCGCGGAGGCGGCTGGGCGGAGCGCTGGGGGCGGGCAGCGCGGCGCGGCGAGGAGGCCGGACGGCGGCGCTGCGGGGTGCTGGACTCGGCTGCTGTTGCTGCCGCTGGCCGGAGAAGAGGAGGGGAGGAAGGAGGAGGAAGGAGGAGAGGGCTGTGCGGCTGGGCGGCTCACGGCGGCGAGGTGAGACGGCGTGGCTGGGGCGCGGAGGCGGCTGGGGACGGCGCTGCGGGGTGCTGGAGGGGAGGAGATGTCCGGGGGATTTATAGGGTTCAGGGGAGCCGGGGGAGGCGGGGGACGTGGCGGGGGAGGCGGAGCTCGCGGGGGCGTCGGCCGAGCGGAGCGGGCGGCGCGTGGCATGGCGGGGCGGCGCAGGAAGCGGGGAGGGAAGCGGGGAGAGAAGCGGGTCGGGTCAGAGGCGGGGCGGGTTTGGGCAGACCCGGCCTGACCCGTTAGCTGAGCGGGCCGGTCCGGTCGGGTTTAGATGGACCGGGTTCAGGCCGGTTCAGCCCGGTTTGAACCCGGTTCAGACCGGTTTATTATTTTTTTTAATTTTAAAAAATAGTTTTAGGGCTTTTAAAAATATTTTCGGGGTCCAATAAATTCCCAGAAAAATTACCCTAAGTCCAGTTTTTCATTTTACATCATAAAATATTATTTTCATAATATATTAATATTATTTATTATCATTTAAAAATCATTTAATAATTAAAACCCTGATTTTAATTACAGAAAATTCCCAGAAAATTCCAGAAAATTGTGAAAAACCAAATTTTAAAATTTTGAAAAATCAGGGGGTTTACACCCTCCCCCGGCGATGAACCCCCTACCCGCCTCTGGCGACCCTCCCTACCCAAGCCTCCCATCCGCGCCCATGTCACCGTGCACCTCCGATGGCGGCTGTTGTCGCTGCTACCTGCTGCTGTGCCCCCTCCCCTCCAGGCTTCAAAGCCGGAGAGGGAGGGGGGTCACCGGAGAGGAAGGGGGAGAGAGAGAGAGAGAGGAGATGGGATAATTTGTTCTCCTTTTTTTAGGGTATTAAGTTAGCACCTATCAAAGTTGATGGTGTCAATTTAAACATTTTGGATAATTGAGGATATCAAGTTGTAATTTAGCCTCTCTTTTTTTAAAATAGTTAGTGGAGTATTTACAAACGGTTTAGACGGCTAAATTTTGATTCGTTTTCAAACCTCACTATAAGAGTAGAGATATACAGTACACACAAAAATACACACATGAAGGCCTCCGACATATATACAATTCCAGCCCAAACACTACTCCCCAGCCCGACTACACCATTACATGAAGGCCTCGTAAACAACCACCGTACTGACACCGCATCCGCACCGCAATCGTACCCGCACCCAGCCATAATCTCACCCATCTGCAACTCCACCCGGCTCCGCACCACGCGCCCCCACTTTAATTCTTCCAACAAGAAAATTAAAAGGCCTCCTTCATTGCTCGAACTAGCAATCTCTTGGAGGATGTCTCACTCCTTAACCACTAGACTATATATATATATATATATATATATATATATATATATATATATACATACATACATACGTGCGTATATACATATATATATATATATATATATATATATATATATATATATATATATATATATATATATACATACATACGTGCGTCGCACGTAAAAATAAAATTATAAAAAAATTATATAAAAATTTAAAATATTTTAAAATATATTTCAATTAGAATTTGTTATATATATATATATATATATATATATATATATATATATATATATATATATATATATATATATATATATATATATCCACGTGCGTTACACGTAAAAATAAAATTATATAAAAATTATATAAAAATATTTTAAAATATATTTCAATTAGAATTTGTTATATATATATATATATATATATATCCACGTGCGTTACACGTAAAAATAAAATTATATAAAAATTATATTTCAATTAGAATTTGTTATAGATATGATTTTACAGTTTTGGATATGAGAGTCAGATAATACAATGAACTTAGTTAAAATATTTAAATATATTTAAATTAAAATTTGTTAAATAATTTTAATATTTTTGATATTTTTAAACTAATTTTAAGTTTAGCATTTAAACAATTTTAAATTTAATATTTAGGTTTGGTAGAAAAAAAAGAGTGAGTTATAGATGATGAGAAGGAATTAATTTTATATTTTTCTAATCTCTTGTTAGTTTTATTTTTTAATTAAATTGGTTGAGTATTTATTAAGGGTTTGGACGGATAAAATCGTAAATAGTTTTTTTAATTTAATTAGTTGATTATTTACTTACGGCTTAGATGGCTCATTTATGAGCCGTTTTGGAGTCATATTATAAGAGTAGAAGATATATGTCATGCCCCGATCTTCCACACGTAATCGGCCATCTTCGCTAGGGGCGAATCACCGCGCCAACGCTCCCGCGGGATAATCTTTCTCATCTGGACGTGATGCCGCACAAGCGTAAGCTGCGTCCGTGCAAGGCCATGATCCGAACAGGCGGTACGATGTCTAAGCCACAGAGTCACACAGATAGTCCGAGTGCAGCGAAATAAGAAACGAACAGGCAATTGGTAACAAGTTCACAGAGTCGTCAATAGCGGAAGCATTGAATAACACAAGCATAGAAGTAAAATAAGCTCTTTATTGATTATTGAACAAGTGTTATAAGCGGCGCTAGGCCGAGATTACAAGTCGCTCAAGCCATCTCTCTCAAAACAATAAAAGCGTTCCAAGTGGCTACATTTGTGGAATGATACATAGGCGATGTTCCAACATTATGTCTTGTATATGTGCTTCAGTTCCGGACGAGACGCTCCAAGGCTCCAGAGCGAACTCCACGCCTTAGCACGCACGAAGGAGTTTTCGCACCGAACGAGATTCTCCCGCACCCTGCAAGCAATCAGGTGGGTTATCAGTACATGAATTCACTGGTGGGGAGGCTTCTCGCCCGCTCGACAAATCCAAACACGATTCTCTATATTCGTCTTAGCGATAAACTGATAAAGTTTCTATCGGTTGCCATTCTAAGTCTGGTTATCTTTTTCTGAACGATAGCTCAATCTCGCTTGAAAACTTGCTAACACCAAAGGGTCTTGGCGTGCGATATTCAACACAACTTAGCCGAAAGGTTGTGTGCATATATATATATATATATATATATATATATATATATATATATATATATAGAGAGAGAGAGAGAGAGAGAGAGAGGCCAATGATCCTCTAGTCTAGTGGTTAGAGAAGAGGCATGCGATCCAGGTGGGCAGGTGTTCGACTCCGGTGCGGACGTTCACCGAATTTTCAGTTGAATTCTTGGAAAATAGTGAAGAGGCATGTGATCCGGGTGTTCGGGTGTTCAAGACTCAATGAGAGAGTGGAATGGATTAATTACCAATGACCTTTGGACCCCTTTCCGTATATATATATATATATATAATTAATCGGGTGGTTTCATATTATGGAACCACTATGAAACCACCCGATATATATATATATATATATATATATATATATATATATATATATATATATATATATATATATATATATATATATATTTTTTTTTTTTTTTTTTTTTCTTTTTTTCTTTTTTTCTTTCCGAAGAAGATAAATTTTATAGATAAACACGAAGATGACAACTATGATCTAGTCCCGATTACAAAATAGGTCATCTGTGAGAAGTTTAGAATCTCTATGTCAGTTTGTATATTTCTTTGTACAACAAAAATATTGAAAAAAAATTCTTAAATATGTATCGGTTTCGTTTATATATATATATATATATATATATATATATATAAAAGAGAGAGAGAGAGAGAGAATCTTAGCAATGATAGACTGGTAGGTGCAAAGTTGGTCGGTTGTCTCCTCGAGTGCAGGAGCTTTGTTTATTGGATGGACAACTTTTTCTTTCCCCCTCACTCTTGTTTCCAATTTCAAGGCCAGATGGAAGTTTATGTAAAGTTGTGAGGAATAGGAAACATTAAAACTCACAAGAAAAAAAAAAAGTTAAAACACAAGAAAATGAAAACCCATGAAAATTTAATAAACACAAATGGAATTTAAATTACTTGCAACCAAAATATCTTGCAGTTACTGGATCGTGGCTAGACGAGATTTTGCACAAGATCTCTTACGAAATCTCATGTAGGATCCAGACTAAGTTACATGTGCATATTGTGAAAATGGAATGATTTTGCTACCATATGCTACATGTTTTGTTGTGTAAAGGAACCGACGTAGAAATTTAAGAGAAAGGGGTTGAATAATTATGAAAGTCTAAAAATAAAATCATATTGCTAAAAATAACATTCATGTATTTATTTTCACATGTCTTACAAAAGATAAGATAATTATTCTCAAAATTATATTATTCCTCTCTGATTGTACATATTTTAATATAGTCGAATAATGTCTTCATTGTCGGCACCGTAGAAGGAAAAAAAAATTGCATCCTGAAATATTAAATGAAACATATTTTATCCCTCATTTTAATAACCTGGACTATCATTTTTTTTTCAAATTAAAAACAGAATTCTGCTAACAGCCTAACACATAGCACACATATATTCCAAACCAAAAAAAAAGAACATACACACTAACAGGCTAACACATAGCTACGAAACGTTATACAGTCCTACAGTTTCCTTTCTCTCAATCGAAATCTTTTCGATTTCCACCAAAAACTCTCCCTCTCCGGCCTCATCTCTACCTTCGACCCCTCTCCTCCCATCTACCCAGACCCCTCTCCTCTTGCTGGCATCGCACTCCCCCGATCCATCGAGGGTGACGATTTCTGTTGCTAAGTTTCTGTCTGATACACAAATAGTATCAGAAACAATCATATTTACCTTGCTAAGTTGGTCGTTGACTTAGCGACGAAATTATCCGTCGCTAGTTGGTAGTTGAATTTCCGTATCAACGACAAAAAGTAAACCAGAACATTTACTGTAGCGACGAAAATTTATAGTCGTTGTTCCGTCGCTATTTCTGTTTAGCGACGGAAATGTCCGTCATTATTTTGCTATATTTTTGTTGTGAAGTCTAAATTTTATAGATACCTTTGATCTACATGTACATCTATTTAAATTATAGTTTTTTGATGGTATAGATGGGAACAAATAATAATAATAACTTAAAAATCACAAAATCCAAAATAATTACAAAACGGTATGACACTATTCTTAATTGAGTACTATGTAGAGTATGTGGCAATTGTCTCTCCTATGAAATAAAATCCTGAAATCCAATTAAATCCCGAATATCTTAGCTGAAAATTGGGCCCAAACAATTAATGGAATGCAAGCATTTGAAACAATGAATGTGTTTTTTGTAAATTAACCTTCTATGTTAGCTTCAAAACACTACTAAAGAACTTGTGAAGCAAAACTCATGTAAGAAAGTTACTTAGTGAAGCCTTCGATATAAGCTAGGACACCAATTAGAAATTAATGAAATATTCATTCCAATTAGTCAAGAGGAAAATCTTTGATACTGATGCTAGTAAAGATTTTAATAACCACCACCAATTAGCCCCTTGCTAAATTAATCAGTCAAAGGTTTTTTTTTTTTTTTCCTAATTGTTAATTTATGTAATAATTAGAAAAAGATAATGCAATATTCTTTACCATATATTAATTGTATTAGTATGGTCCTAGCTAGCTAACCACCACTACCATAGAATTGCTATGAAAAGAAGTAGGAAAAAGCTGCATGATCTTTTAATTCATCACCGTTGAATCACTCTATCGGATGATATAAACTAGCACATTACCAAGCAATAATGCTAATTATAATTATAAAACAAGAATGCCTCATTAGGATCTTTTAACCAAGTATATAATCAAGGCCACTCCAAAAGGAATGGCTGCTGGAAGAAAGAATCAAAAAAAAAAAAAATATATATATATATATATATATATATATATATATATATATATATATATATATATATATACAACTATGCTACATAGAGCGCGTGCTAGTTCTGTGCTAGCGTCCGGCGGACGGCGCGGCAGTCGGATGCGGAGCAGGAGGGGATGCAGAAGGAAGGGACGGAGCCACCATGCGGACGAACGAGGTGGCACGGTGACCGGACACGGAGCAGAAGGGGAAGGAGGACAGGCGGAGCCGCCTGTTGCTAGCACAGCGCTGGCCAAATGGCTTTTTTGATATCTATAGATTAGATTGACTTCAAATTAAAGATCATGTCATGATCGACCAAAGAAAGTAATTAATCGAAGAAGAAGATTTGCTTCCACAAGTCAAAGACAGACCGCAAATGTAATATGCACGGAACAATTTCAAGTTTTACGTGCACTCCTTTGAACAGACAGCATAATCCAATGTTTCTCTTCTTCTTTTGTTAAGGATATAGAATGTCGCCATTGATTCTGTTAATATAGGGTGCATTTGATTACAAGATAAAAAATGGATAAAAAATAAATTAATTTTATGGAGATTATTTTACCAGAGAAAAAAATCGTAGAATTTTATATTTTTGTTATAGTAAACTTAATTTTGGTGTTGGATTATCATTATTTTCCATAGAAAATATTTTTTTTTCCAATGGGTCGAGCCAGTTTTGTTTCACATCATTTTTGGAGAAAAATATAAAAAACTATATTTTTTGAAAAATAATTTTATAGAAACTACAAACTATCAATTACTACACATTCGTGAAAATTTTGTGATAAAAATAATTTATGGAAAAGAAAAATCCAATCAAATACAGCCAAGTATGAAAGATGCTGATATTATTATTTTATTTTATTTTTCGAAATGATGCATTGATAATTCATTCAAATTCTGCATGCAATGCGAAGTTACTATGTTGTTTACTTTATGAACTGAGTATTAATCTTCTTCCTACTAATTCATGCTTGATCATGAAAAGAACCCAAGCGTTTCTCGTATATTCTCAATAAGAATTGAACACGAATATATATAAGTCCACAGTTACTTCGTCAGCAAAATTTTAAGGAAGATGGAACTTTTTCTTTTCTTTTTCAAGTCAGTTCTGTTTTAGAACAAGTGTGCATGCGTCCACTCTCCTTTTTGTCCACCTGACTAAGTTGGATTTAAGCTTTTATTGACAACTCAGTTGTTTAATTATGTTAAATGATTGGAATAGAAGCCAAGGAAGAGTTGAACTTCTCCGTAAAGAATTACCTTCTTAGCATGTCCGTCGGATTTACCATAGTATCAATATTCAAAAGATCAATTTTCTTATTGTACTGCTCTTATATCTTGTAATAACATATGTCGATGTGAATCACCTTAGCATGTTCATCGGAACACCTTAGTATCTGTTATTTCCGAGAGTTGACCAAAGATGGAAGAATGCGTGGTTGAGATCAGAGGTTTACACAAAAGTTTCTACTCTGACTATTCTCGATTTCCTCGAAGAACTATATAAGAATGCTGATTACAACTTGCTCTCAAGATTACAAAAGAATTAGAATTAACTAAACTTCTCGTTCTTCCTTGCAATCGCAGTTGCAGACGGACAGAACAGAATTACAATAAAACGAAAACTACATTCGTTTTTCATTGCAAAACGCAGTTGCAATCAGATAGAACGAACCAAGAAGAAAAAAAGGAGAAGAAGACAGAATAAAAAATTATTCTTACTGGGACGGTGAAGACCACCGTTGCTCAAAGCAAGATTCGTCATCTATCGACGATCTGCTCCCAAGAGCCAGCAAGTTCACAAGAGAACTTCTGGAACGCTCGTAGTCACCTCTTTTTCTTCAAGCCCTTTGATGACAAATTCTTCTGGCTGTTGCATGTATATCTCTTCGGTCAATTCTCCATTCATGAATATTGTCTTAACATCCATCTGATGAATGACTACCTTGTGAATTGTACTTAGAGCAATCAACATCCTGATGGTCGTCATCCGCGCTACTGGAGCATATGTGTCGAAGTAGTCGATCCCATGCTTCTGAGAAAACTCCTTGGCTACCAATCTTGCCTTGAACTTGTCAACAGTTCCATCGGCCTTCATCTTCTTCTTGAAGATCCACTTGCATCTGATCGGTTTTGCTCCTTCAGGTAGATCGACCAACACCCAATTGTTGTTGGAGGTTATTGAATCATACTCATCATTGATAGCCTCCTTCCAGAAGACAGCATCTCTGGTGTTCATCGCCTCATCATAGGTAAGCGAATCTGCTTCCACATGATAGGTGACGAAATCATCTCCAAAGTCCGCGTGTCTCCTTACTCGCTTAGACACCAGCTATGTGAGTTATAGTTTGAACGTTGTCTCTGTAATGACAACTTCTTCTTGGACAACATCTTTATTGGAAGTGTTGCCCTCCTGTGCACTCACACTATTCTCCGAAATGTTTGCGATAATAATATTCTTGTGCCTTGCAAACTTATCTTCAAAAAATTATGCGTCGCAAGATTCGATGATATGATTTGACTAAATATTAAGAAACCTCCGAGCATCACTATTTTCAGCATATCCCAGGAAGATGGTCTTGGTAGTCCTCGTACCCAGCTTCTGAATCTTCAAGTCCGGAATCTTCACATACGCCAGGCACCCCCACACTTGAATGATATTCAAGTTGGGTCTGACTTTGAACCAGAGTTCATGAGGAGTGACATCGAAAGTTGCGTACGGTACTCTGTTCAGAATGAACGTAGCCGTAAGCGCAGCTTCTCCCCAGAAGCAGTTTAGAAGACATGTAGTTAACAACATTGAGTTTATCATCTTTGTCAACGTCCTATTCTTTCTTTCAGCTACTCCATTTGATTGAGGAGAATACGGAGCAGTTGTCTCATTGATAATTTCATGTTCTTTGCAGAACGATGCGAATTCAATAGACTTATAATCTTCGCCTTGATCACTTCTGAGCCTCTTGAGTTGTTGCCCTATTTGATATTCAGCCTCAACCCTGAACTCCTTGAACTTCTCGATGTTTCATCTTTTGACTTGAGCAGATAGACGAACGCATACTTCAAGTAGTCGTCGATGAATGTAATGAAATACTTCATCCTGGCCTTTGTAGAGAACTCTTTGAAGTCACTGATATCTGAGTACACCAACTCCAGAAGATCTATGCTTCGGTTAACCCGTTTGAACAATTTTTTTGTGATTTTTGTCTGCACACAGACCTCACATTTCTCTACCTCCTTGTGTAAACTCCCTCACCCAAAATTAGGCCTACATGGCTTAGATAGTAAAATTAGGGCTAGTTTGAACCCAAATAAAAATAGAACATTTTATTTATTTAATTATACAATATTTATATCACATAGGGTACCATACCGTTGCTTCGATAATTGGAGCACTACACTAGCCATTGCCTTCCTACAAACTTCACACCCTTGTCCTAGACATGCCCGTCTGCTATTCTGACATCGGTGTAACTTATAATTATACTCTATTGTGCTATATTTTAGTCGCACAATAAACGTCGCGGACGTTATTTTCTAATTCTAAATAAATTCCAACTTTGTACCTTTGTGCATTCCAATCGAAATTGGAGACACAATCTTGACCGTTCTGTGCAACCCAAATTTATGATAATATTCTACACTAAATTCTCTATGTCCATGACACTTGTGTCCCACCTAATTTTATCCCCATGTACTTCTAATTAAATCCAGAATACCCTGTGCAGTAATTTTTATTAAATTAAATCCAATTTCTATCTTTGTGCAATTTTCTAATTATTAGGCACTTTTATGCCAAAATGAATTAAGGTGCCCACACCATTCGACAATACATGAAAAAATCCAACCTTTCCTTCACATACATTTTTCCCATAATTTTTGGAATGTGCAAACGCACAACATCGCCCCCCTCATTTAAACCCCATCCTTGTATTTTAAACCATGTAATTTATAGCCTCAACATCCTCATGTAAAACCATGGCCCACTCCAAGGAGAGTTGACCAAGCCTACATTGTCCTAGGTCAAACCCCAAACCCAAATTTCATGTATATAAACAACTTTTCCCCTTTCTTTCTTTATTTTCCCAAAACACCAAAACCCAACCTCAACCCTAGCCGACCCTTTCCTCCTCCCATACTGTTCATCGTCCCCTTCCTCCTCTTCCCTGCGCAGGAGCCCGGAGTAGCCTCGTCGGAGCCCGACGAGCCGACCTTCTCTTCCCTACGCCTGCTCTCCTCATCAATCGAGCCTTCCCTTCCACTGCCCTCACCATCCTCCACCTGATCCACCCCGAGCCTCCTCTCCCTTCCTCCCTGAACCATTGTATCCCGCGCCCGACCGAAGCCGACCCCTTCGCCTGAGCCGATGTACTCGACGCCACCGCACGACTCGACGTCCTCTTCCATCTCCGGCCCCTTCCTGGCCATCCCCCCCTGCTGCCACGACACCTCGAGCCTCCGCCATTGACGACTGCACCACCACCATTATAACCCATCATCACCATTATCATCACCTACATCATAAGTATCATCAACACCTCATCACCATTAATACTATCATTAAACACCATTACTATTATCAATATATCATCCCAATCATCATCCTCGTCAATACCATCGTCCACATCATCAATCCTCGTCATCACCATCATCCCAATCATCGTCCTCGTTATCACCCTAATCCCCAATCATCATGATCATCAATATCACCACCATACATTATCATCACCACCACCATTGCTATTAACACCATCATCCCAATCACCATCTACATCACCACCATTATCATAATTTTCATCATCGTTCATCATCATCACCATGGTAATCATCATCAATCCCATTACAACTATCATCATAGACCTAATCACCCTCGTCCTCGTGTTTATCATGGACCCGCCACCCTTGCCAGATAACCCGCAACAGACACCCCTGATTCCCGTGCCTGTGCACGCTGACCCCGAGTACATTAAATTTTTTTATGCGACTTCCGGAGCAGGATTTTGGGACTACATAGCTTCTTGCCAGGCAAGTATACCTTGCAAAATTATTTACAGTACTTTGCATGCTATTTATATTTCTGTTTATATTCATTGCATGTGTAGTTCGTTCAGTCATTACTATATATATTAGATATGTTGACACACGCTTGACACCTAGTATCATGAGAGGACAATCATTAGGCGTATGGACTTTTAACCACTCTGATAAACCGTAGTATATAGCTCGTACTACGGGCGTGTGTCGCGCTGGTCGCTACCCCCACAGTATATCGATTTCTGGAGTCTTGCTGGTCGCTACCCCCACGGTATGTCAATTTTTGATGTCCAATGACGTGTGTGTGAGTTATGAGATTTAGATCGAGTAGCCTACCCTTGCCCATACGTCGAAAAGTTGTCCTCATTTGCATTTCATATAGATTGTCTTGTACAGCGTACTTATATATTTTCAAATATTATGCATATTTACTTTATTCAATTGGTATGCTTCTATGTATCTTGTTATGTCCCTCTGAGGACCTGGTCCCTTGCCAGGTATAGACGACCATGAGTATCCGTAGGAGTACAGACCCGGACCTGACGCGTTACTTTCTGCCGAGGAGACCTTACCCACTGAGCATCATTGATTATCTCTAGCGATGGATCTTTTAACTGACACTCTCATATCGTCACCTATTTTATATTGATGATTTTACTCTTTTCTCTCATTTTAGTTTTGGATATAGTCTTTGGTAGTGGATTTGTCTCCACCCGACTATTATTTTGGATATTTTAGACTCCTTATTCTAGTTTAGTATTTCTTTTCTATGACTTGTTGTGTGGATGAGATTAGCATATCTATGACTTGTGACACTATATATACCACATGTGAGTTTATATTCATATTACAGCATACGTGTGTATTATGGTATCCATATATTGGAGTTGTCATATACATACGGCTGGCATGCTTACGTGTTCCTAGTCCTACGTATTTTGGGACTGGGACGTGACATATTTTTGTGGTGGCCCATACTGTCACTACCCGATTCTAGAAAATAGGGTTTTTTTTTATTTGGTAAACTGTGAATTGTTTATTAATAATTATAATTATATTTAATTAGTGATTGTATTATTTTTAATTGATTGTTTTAGGATTTTGGCTAGTTTGGACCCATGTCAGACCCTAGTGGACCCATGTCCGACCCAACCCACACCCTTGTGAGACCTATTTTTTGGGTTTAGAATATTTATTATATTTTTAGTGGGTTAGTTGGAGAGATTGGGAGTTAGTTTGAGTGCTTTTGGAACCCGAAACCCAAACCCAAGTGAGAGGAGGGCATTTTGGACTTTTGGAGACTTTGTAAACCCTTCTTTACTTCATGGCCGGTTCCCCCAACCCACATTCCCGAAATCAGCAGCCCCCCTTTTCTTCACTCCTTCATTCTTCTTCTTCTTCTTCTTCTTCTTCTCCACTCCTTCTTTCTTCTTCTTTCCTTCTTCCAAGTAAGTTTTCTCCATTTTTTTTCCTTCCTCCTTCCATTTCTTAATTTTGTGTTAATTCTAACCCTACACTTTTTCCTAACCTAGGTGTGTAAAGCCTAGACTTAGTGTGGAGGCTAAATTTGGAGGCTTGGAGCTTGAGGGAGGTGATTTCAAGTGGATTGGAAACTTTAGCCTTGGGATTCCAACTCCCAAGAGGTAAACCCTAGCTTTACACTTACTAATTGCTCTAATATAGTGTTATTAGTGGTTTAGAACCTTCCTAGACCCTAAGCCTACCCGTGGGAGGAAGTTGGAACTAGTTTGGTTGTGTTTGGAGACTTTGACATTAGGTTTTGTGTCAATTTCGGGTAAAATCCGAGATTGGCCCAATTTTGGGTGATGCCCTAGGTTAGATGGACCTAGGTAGACGTTGTCGGGTGTCTTGAGGGGTATTGGGCGTCTCCATTCGGACACGTGAAGTCGTGTCGCGGAGAAACGGGCGTTTCGGGCATTTTTGGGGTTTTCGTCGTCGTCGGTTCTATGTGCATGTGCGTTTTTGCCACGGACCTAGAATCGATGAGTTAGCATTTTTTTCTAGGATCTAGACATCGTTTAGAAGTCATGGGTAAATTTTGGGCCGATTCTGAGTTGGTTTGGTGTGTGTTTCAGGAGGTTTTCCGAACCACACACCGCGTATTCGTCGAAATGACCGAACGGCCATTTCGACTTGGTTTTCTAGTTTCGGGCTTGTGCGCACGTTGGGTTAGCTTCGGGGAGTGTGTGCTAGAATTTTTGGATTATATTTTATATATGTATAGGTGTTTGTGCGCATAGGGGGTCGTTGGGTGTGAGTGGGGTGTGTTGTTTGTGTGTTGTGTGCGTTATGGTTGAGTTGTGTTTATATATGTATATATATTTATATATATATATGTATGTGTGTCTATATATGTATATATATTTATATATATGTTTATGTGTTTGTGTATCTATATATATTAGTGTGTATTTATATATATGCTTGTGTATATAGATCTATGTAAGTGTTTGTGTATATATATATATATATATATATATATATATATATATATATATATATGTATATGTATAAGTGTGCGTGTGTGTGTATATGTATATATATATATATATATCTGTGTGTATGTGTATATATATATATATATATATATATATATATATATATATATATATATATATATATATTTGTGTGTTTATATATATAGATATGTGTTTATATATATATGTAGTGTATATAAATATATACGTGTGTGTGTGTTTTCATGTGTATATGTGTGTGTAAATGTATATGTTAGTGTGTGTGTGTGTATATATATATATATATATATATATATATATATATATATATATATATATGTATGTATACATGTGTATTTGTGTTTGTGTGTGTGGTCGTGTGTGTGCGTGTGGCGGGGCAGCGAGGCAGTACAGCGAGGGGCCTGTGCAGTACAGCCGCAGCGGAGTGCGCTGCACACTGCAGCTGCAGCAACAGCATGCTGTGCACACAGCAGCAGCAGCAGCAGTGTAAGCAGCAGCAGCACTCGCAGCAGCAGCTAGCAGCATTCGCAACAGCAGCATATAGCAGCAGAGCGAGGGAGAGGGAGATCTATATTATCTATATAGATAGATAGATAGTTAGATCAATAGATAGATAGATAATAGATTAGATAGATAGTTAGATAGATAGATACTAGATAGATAAATAGATTAGATAGATAGTTACATAGATAGATACTAAATAGATAGATAGATAGTTATATCTATCTAAGTGTATAGATATATGTATATACATATAGCTATATATATATGTATATATACTAGATAGATATATATATACATATTTGAGAGTGGGTATAAGGTATTATATATGTGTGTTGTGGATATCTATATATATATGCATATAGGTATGTAGGTATGTATATATATGTTAGATATGTATTCTAGCCTAGATTATTAACTAGGTAGATATCTATAAGAATAGTTAGCTAACTAGAGGGGTAGTTAGAGGGGTATTGGGCGATATCTCAATACCTTGAGATATCAAGGTATCTCAATACCTTGAGATATCGAAGGTATTGAGTTTCGAGCGGGATTTTTAAGCAATAGCCTAGAAATAGTATTGGAGTGATTTTTATATGTATATGTGTATATATTTACACGTGCTAGCATAGGTTTTAGCGGGTTTAGGTGGGGTGCGTGGCCTAGGTCGAGGTATCGGATACCGAGGGTATTCCGGTATCTCGAGGAGGCGAGTTTGAGAGTTTACTAGCTTAATGAGCTAGTTTTGACCTAAAATTTCAGGGGCACCCTAGTTTGACCTAGCTTTGACCATAATTGTCCCCGTTGATCGTAAAAGTCAATGTTTGACCTAGTTTTAACCTAGAGTTGACTTTTTGGACCACGGGTTGACTTTTTGACCCGAATTTCACCGGTTTGACCCGTTCAACCTAGAATAACCCTAGAAGCCTGCTTTTAATTATTTTATATCAGTTTAAATCTATAGAACCCTGTTTAATCTTGATTTTCGTAATAGATTCTTGCAACACCGGTCCGGATCTCGATCCTCATCAGTTGCTCAGGACATCAGACGAGTACCTACCTCTGATAGTTTCTATTTCATGATAGCATTTATATCACCTGTTCTAGAACTGTAATACTTGATTCTGACACATTGTTACACGAGCTGGTACTAGTGGATCCCATCATGAGATGTTATCCCCCTACCGTATTCAGCGGGTACTCTATCACGTGTATTTCATCATGTGCTTCGGGTATTGATTCTCATGTGCTTCTTGTGCTCTCGCCTTCGTGTGCGTGAGCTATTTATCATGTACGTAGCGTGTCGTGGTTGGATCCAAGAGTATTAGTGGGGGAGGGGAGTAGGAGTTGGTTATGTGATCAAAGCCAAACAGTATTCATGTGTATGTCGGTTATGCAACTCACGCATAACGGAGTTATCGTAGTGTTTATTCATGTGCAACCTAAGCCGATCACATAACAAACTTGTGCTCAAGGTACTTAGCTAGTATTCATGTTTCTCACATGCAGTTATTTCTCTACTTGTATTGTTCTCCAGTTTACATTGCAGCTACTTATTCTGCTCCAGCATGTACTTATTTCCTGTGTATCTTGTATACTTTTCTATTGCTAGTCATATACATCTTACCATGTATTTGGAGTTGCTTTCAGAGTTATGTACTTCACTCCAGTCCTGATTGGGCATTTTTTTTAGAGGATCCTGAGGATTTCTGCCCGACATTCTACGGGCCGGGTGTCGAGGAGTGTTGCGACCCCGAGATCGAGGAGGAGTGCGCCGAGGAGACGCCAATAGCGCCCTAGTTAGCTAGGTGGGTTTTTTTGGGTTGTTCCCAGTTGATATTTTGGATGATTGTACTTATTCTTTTGTTGCCTGTGAGATGTTGTAGATATTATATTCTTGGACTCTATATTTTTTGATATTGTCTTGCTCTGTGTTTCCTTGTTTCCATTTGCTATCATATCGTGCTTTACTCTTCTCCTAGATTATTGTGATTGAGTATTTATATATATATTACGTGGTTGCCCTCTTTTTGGAGAGGATATTGGCAGATGTTTGTGAGATATATAGATTTGTTTGACCTAGAATGAACCTTACAGCGTTCTACCGCCGATTCTGCGGCGTAGGCTGGACGTACCCACGACTCATGCCCGATTTTTCGGGTGCGGGTCGTGACATATTTTTGGTGGTGGCCCATGCAGGTCTAGTTTTTAGGTTTACCTGTAATAGGATATAGGATATAGGCTGAGAGGGAGTGTGCTCAATCACAACTAGGACCCTTCCTGATTTCTTTTGCTATCTTTAATTTTTCTGAAATTGTTTCTTTTGCAATATTACTGTCCTTCTTTGATAATATCGTATCTTGTACCGTATTGACTTCTTTTGATCTGTGTTCTTCTTGATTCCATTCTAGCATTTGCTTTATTTGATTTTGGTGCTTCCCATAGCTTTGTGTCTGTATCTTTTGGTGTTAGACACCATCTTGTTGCTGAACCTTTAGCTAGACTCTGTAAGATCACGACCGGGGGTGGCATCATCCTAGTCAGTGATGTCTGCAGAGACCGAAGAGTTACCTTGGGAGGCCGGGAGTTGAGTGTGTGCCTACTCGTAATGCCACTTCCGACCTACGATATTGTACTCGGGATGGATTGGTTGAGTATGCATTATGCTAGTATAGATTATCGTGGAGGCAGAGTGTTGTTTAGTCCACCGGGTGAGCCAGAGTTTCAGTTTGCCAGAGGAGCAGCAGAGCAGAGCGAGGGAGTCTTCTGCGGAGCCCTGGTGGTAGAGCTGAGGTTGCTACATCCACTGATAGAGGAGTACATGGATGTCTTTCCGGAGGAATTTCCAGGGTTACCTCCGGACAGAGATGTGGAGTTCTCTATAGACTTGGTGCCAGGCGCGGAGCCGATATCCCAGCACGTCTATAGAGTCAGCAACAGTGAGCTGATAGAGTTGAAGAAGCAGGTGGATGAGCTTCAGGACAAGGGATTTATCAGATCTAGTTCTTCTCCGTGGGGTGCTCCGGTACTTTTTGTGCCGAAGAAGGATGGGTCAATACGGATGTGTATCGACTACAGGGCTCTGAACAACCTCACAATCAAGAACAAGTATCCGCTGCCGCGTATTGATAATCTTTTTGACCAGTTGAAAGGAGCGAGGGTGTTTTCCAGGATTGATCTGAGGACAGGCTACCACCAGGTGAAGGTCAAGAGGGAGGATATTTCGAAGATAGCTTTTCGGACCAGGTATGGACAGTATGAGTTCATGGTGATGCCATTTGGGTTGACTAATGCCCCGGCAGTGTTCATGAATCTTATGAACAAGGTATTCCATCAGCATCTGGACAGGTTTGTGGTGGTGTTTATAGCTGATATCTTGGTGTATTCGAAGACCCCAGAGGAGCACGAGGAGCATCTGAGGATAGTGTTGGAGACTCTCAGGAAGGAGAAACTTTATGGAAAGCTTTCGAAGTGCGAATTCTTCCTTGACAAGGTTGAATTCCTTGGTCATGTGGTGACTGGAGAGGGTATCTCGGTGGATCCGAGAAAGATTATGGCAGTTGAGGCATGGAGCGCTCCGAGTTCAGTAGCCGAGGTCAGGAGTTTCTTGGGACTGGCAAGTTACTACAGGAGATTTGTTCCGGATTTTTCCCGGATTGCAGAGTCGTTGTCCAGGCTGACTCGGAAGGGCGTGGAGTTTGTTTGGTCAGAGGAGTGCCAGATCGCCTTTGATAAGCTGAAGAGGAGGTTGACGACAACTCTAGTGTTGACGTTGCCATCAGGATCTGGAGGATTCACTATCTATAGTGATGCATCGGGGAAGGGACTGGGTTGTGTGTTACAGCAGAATGGGAGGGTGATTGCCTATGCTTCTAGGCAATTACGTCCTTATGAGAAGAACTACCGTACCCACGATTTGGAGTTAGCAGCGGTCATCTTTGCCCTGAAGTTATAGAAATACTATTTATACAGAGAGCGTGTGAAGATCTTCACAGACCACAAGAGCTTGAAGTATGTGTTTACCCAAAAAGAGCTGAACATGAGGCAGAGGAGATGGTTGGAGTTAATGAAAGACTTCAACATATTATTGCAGTACCATCCAGAGAAGGCGAACGTAGTTGCAGATGCGTTGAGCAGGTATCCGGTAGCTATGTGCCTGACTACAGATCGTTATCTTCTGGCAGATCTAGAGAGCTTGGACATTGAGATGATAGTGCCTGGAGTTGAGATACAGATGTGGGGACTGCAGATTCAGTCAGAGTTGGTAGACCGGATCAGGGCTACACAGTTTGAGGATGAGTTTTTAAGAAACATCAGGGCGCAGGTTCAGATTGGATTATCAGATGAATTCACAATTGCTGATGATGGTTCATTGCGGCACGGTACCAGGTTGTGTGTGCCGAGAGGGTCGTTGCACGAGGAGGTTCTTCAGGAGGCGCATCGATCCCAGTAATCTATGCATCCAGGTGCCAACAAGATATATAGAGATCTAAGAGAGCATGTATGGTGGTACGGGATGAAGTGGGAGGTAGCACGCTTCGTATCCCGATGCTTATTGTGCCAGCAGGTGAAGGCGGAGAGGCAGAGGCCAGGAGGTTTGCTCTAGCCGCTACCCATTCTGGAGTAGAAATGGGAGCATGTGACCATGAATTTTATTTCTGGACTTCCCCGTTCTCCAGGCGGGAAGGATGCGATTTAGGTCATCGTGGACAGGTTGACCAAATCGGCCCACTTTCTACCATTCAAAGTGGGTACGTCTACAGAGAGACTAGCAGAGATGCATGTGCACCAGATAGTCAGACTGCATGGAGTTCCTGTGAGCATAGTATCAGATCGGGACAGTCGCTTTACTTCGTATTTCTGGAGGAGTCTGCAGGCTAGCTTGGGCACCCAGCTCAAGTTTAGTAGTGCATATCACCCACAGACAGATGGTCAGTCAGAGAGGACCATCCAGACACTTGAGGAC
>JAYESA010000012.1:176034266-176176766 GCA_036927795.1 Iris macrosiphon | reverse complement strand
TTCCCCTAGATTATTGTGATTGAGTATTTATATATATATTACGTAGTTGCCCTCCTTTTGGAGAGGATATTGGCAGATTTTTGTGAGATGTATAGATTTGTTTGAACTAGAACGAACCTTACAGCGTTCTACCGCCGATTCTGCAGCGTAGGCTGGACGTACCCATGACTTATGCCCGATTTTTTGGGTGCGGGTCGTGACACATTCAGGTCGAGAGCATATTGTCTCGGTTACGTTACTGTACCGAGCAAGCCTATAATTAGAACTAGAATATAGGATCTCATCCACAATTGACTAGGACTCATCTTTCTTTCTATCCATTCTATCGTATCCTGTTTGATTCATGTGCTTCCCAAATAGTTCCTTGAGTCTAGCCTTCCCCTAGAACATAGTAACCCTTGTTGTTCGAATAATAATTAGGGTAACACACCTACTTAGAATACAACTAGAGTATTGACACATTACTAAGTTAGAATATCTAGTGAACCCTAGCATTCCTTATCTATAGATTAGTCTACCATTATCCCTTGAGTTATTTATGAATGACTTAAGAGTAGTATAGACAATACTAGATTTAGTTGGAAATTTAGCCATATCGTTTGACCCTTGTATTGAGGGACCAATAGAAATCAAAGGTAGAATATTAGGACCAAACCTAACTTTTATAGTGAGATAGTATTATAAAACTATATATTTAGATTCTTGTCTTGATAACTAGCAGGACAATATCTTAGGAAGCCAAGAGCAATGAAACGAACACTTCCCTAGATCATACCTTGAACATAGAGATTAGCATAGCATCTTCCCTTAGGAAACTATGATATTATTTTCTCTCTATTTTAATTTCATATCTCGTCCCTCCAAAACCTTGACGGTCGCTATTAGTGCGACGACTAAATTTTTCCTCTTATCTTTCAATTCATACTGCCTGACCCTTCTGATTGTAGGACCAAGTGAATGCCTTATGTTAGGATATATATAGCTCGCTAGGGTTATAATTGTAATATTAAATTTTGAAATTATGTAACTTATAGTTAGAACCTGGTGGTTGAGTTGTTTATTAGATTGTGATATCCTCTAGTTGGAGAACATGAAATTTTTGCCCCCACCTCGATACGAGTTATGTCCTCTTTCCCCTGAAGGCCAGTAACTTTTCCATTTTACTATTGACACTTGTTCTATAAACACTATAATTAAGACCTGAGATGACCATTACCTATGGAGTTTTGTAATAGGATACATTAATAAATACCAAGACCCTTTCTCGTAGACCCTAACAGGAGTTTCTACTGTAACCTTAAGGCAGTACAGTATTAGTAATTGTTTAAGTTGGGTAGTATGTCTCATAACATAGTATCACATAGTCCTATCGACCCATTGATGAAGTGCAATAGAATTACACAACTTTAGACTTGCATAAGAAGATAGTATTTATTCAGACGGTAGAAATTAGAGGTCCATACCCCTATTTGGTCGACTAGCAACTTAGACAAGGAGCTAGTATGACAACTGTAGAGACTGTAAAGTCTCACCTTCTTGTGAACTTGAATTAGTTTGCACCTTCTTTCATCATAATCCAGCATATTTATTATTTTCTAAACTACCTTGACTTATGCTGCTATTTTATAGCCTAGTTTTGCAAGCTTATTTTTTTATCGAGCTTGATCATGATATATGTATTATTGGGGACGCCTACTAATACATTGTCCAATCAGAATCAGTGTATTAAGGTCTAGCTAACCTTAGTATATTTGGTTCGCCCTTCGTAATACTACTTTACGTGGATTGAGATATGTAGTTGACTAGTAGACATATATATTTGCCCTTTAGGTATGTCAGAGCATATCATATCAAGTACATAATTGTACCGATATGAGCATGCAAATAAGAAACTACCAAATAGTATTTCAATCCACAACTGCCTTGACAATTTTTATTTGAATTCTTTAAATACCTTGACCTCCATACTTTCATTCTATTACCTCCCCCCTTGAAATCTTTATCATTGTTTTCCGTCTTCCCTTGTTTCAGAAAGACGAAACCTCGTGCTTGGTATAAGTTGATACACTAATAAGTACTAGATATATCCCATAGGCTAATCATATGACTTGGTGACTCTCTTTTATAATTGATTAAGGGCACATCATAGATGATATATTTAGTGTTAAAACTTTGAGGATTAAATAACATGATTAAATAATTTGAGGCATAGCTTTCTTAGATGTATAGCCTTAGATGATAGAAGGGTAAATTCTAAGTTGGGTAGAAATTGTATTATTAAACTTGGGGTGAATTCTTTTTATATTGTGATCAAGTAAGATTTGATAGAGAGAACCCTACCCTATTTTAATTTCGAGGACAAAATTATTTTAAGTTGGATAGATTGTAAACTCCCTCACCTAAAGTTAGGCCTACATGGCTTAGATAGTGAAATTAGGGCTAGTTTGAACCCAAATAGAAATAGAATATTTTATTTCTTTAATTATGCAATATTTATATCACATAGGGCACCTTACCGTTGCTTCGATAATTGGAGCACTACACTAGCCACTGCCTTCCTACAAACTTCATACCCTTGTCCTAGACATGCCAGTCTACTATTCTGACATTGGTGTAACTTATAATTATGCTCTCTTGTGCTACATTTTAGTCGCACAATAAACATCGCGGACGTTATTTTCTAATTCTAAATAAATTCCAACTTTGTACCCTTGAGCGTTCCAATCAAAATTGGAGACACAATCTTGATCGTTCTGTGCATCCCAAATTTATGATAATATTCTATACTGAATTCTCTATGTCCATGACACTTGTGCCCCACCTAATTTTATCCCCATGTACTTCTAATTAAATCCAGAACACCGTGCACAGTAATTTTAATTAAATTAAATCCAATTTCTATCTTTGTGCAATTTTCTAATTATTAGGCACTTTTATGCAAAAATGCATTAAGGTGCCCACACCATTCGGCAATACAAGAAGAAATCCAACCTTTCCTTCACATATATTTTCCCATAATTTTCGGAATGTGCAAACGCACAACATCGCCCCCCTCATTTAAACCCCATCCTTGCATTTTAAACCATGTAATTTATAGCCCCAACATCCTCATGTAAGACCAAGACCTACTCCAAGGAGAGTTAACCAAGCCCACATTGTCCTAGGTCAAACCCCAAACCCAAATTTTATGTATATAAACAACTTTTTCCCTTTCTTTCTTTATTTTCCAAAAACACCAAAACCCAACCGCAACCCTAGCCGACCCTTTTCTCCTCCCGTACTGTTCATCGTCCCCTTCCTCCTCTTCCCTGCGCAGGAGCCCGGAGCAGCCTCGCCGGAGCCCGGCGAGCCGACCTTCTCTTCCCTACGCCTGCTCTCCTCCTCAAACGAGCCTTCCCTTCCACTGCCCTTGCCATCCTTGTCACTACCCCATTTCCAGAGCCGGGTATTTTTTTTTTTAATTTGGTTAATTGTGTATTATTTATAATTAATTATATTTATATTTAATTGATGGTTATATTATTTTTATATTGATTGTTTTAGGATTTTGGCTAGTCTGGACCCATGTCAGACCCTAGTGGACCCATGTCCGACCCAGCCCACACCCTTGTGAGACCTATTTTTGGGTTTAGAATATTTATTATATTTTTAGTGGGTTAGTTGGAGAGATTTGGAGTTAGTTTGAGTACTTTTGGAACCAGAAACCCAAACCCAAGTGAGGGGAGGGGCATTTTGGTCTTTTGGACATATTGTAAACCTATTTCTTGTGTGAGACCCGACCCCTCTCCCCATTTCCAGCGTGCACACAGCATCTCCCCCTCCCCATTTCTTCTTCTTCACTACTTCTTCTTCTTCTTCTCTATTCTCCATTTCTTCTTCTTTCCTTCTCCCAACTTCAAGTAAGTATCCTATTCCTCTTCTTTCTTCTTTTATTCTCCATGGTTGTTAACCCTAACCCTATATTTTCCCCCAACCTATGTGTTTAGAGCCTAGACTTAGTGTGGAGGCTAGATTTGGAGGCTTGGAGCTTGAGGGAGGTGATTTCAAGTGGATTGGAGACTTTGGCCTTGGGATTCCAACTCCCAAGAGGTAAACCCTAACTTTTATCTTGCTAATTACTCTTGTATAATGTAATTAATAGTTTAGAACCTTCCTAGACCTTAGGGCTACCCGTGGGAGGAAGTTGGAACTAGTTTGGTTGTGTTGGGAGACTTTGACACTAGGTTTTGTGTCAATTTTGGATGGAATCCGAGATTGGCCCAATTTTGGGTGATGCCCTAGGTTAGACAGACCTAGATAGACGTTGTCGGGTGTCTTGAGGGTTAGTGCGTGTCTCCGTTCGGACACGGGAAGTCGTGTGGCGGAGAAACGGGCATTTCGGGCATTTTAAGGGTTTTCGTCGTCGCCGATTCTATGTGCATGTGCGTTTTTGCCACGGACCTAGAATCGACGCGTTAGAATTTTTTCTAGGATCTAGACATCGTTTAGAACCCATGGGTAAATTTTGGGCCGATTCTGAATTGGTTTGGTGTGCGTTTCAGGAGGTTTTCCGAATCGCACACCGCGTGTTCGTCGAAATGACCGAACGGCCATTTTGACTTGGTTTCCTAGTTTTGGGCTTGTGCGTGCGTTGGGTTAGCTTCGGGGAGTGTGTGCTAGAGTTTTCGGGTTATATTTTATATATATATAGGTGTTCGTGTGCGTGCGGGTCGTGACACGTTTTTGGTGGCGGCCCCATGCTGGTCTCGATTCGCAATTACTACGATGTCGTGGTGGTATAACAACTTAGTTGTACTGCTGCGAGCCTGTTATAGGATCTAGGATCTAGGATCTAGGATGAGAGTGTACTCAATCACGACTAGGAACAATTCCAATCTAATTATTCTGAATTTGCTTCTTTTGAAATATTACTGTCCTTCTTTGATGATATCGTATCTTGCACCGTATTGACTTCTTTTGATCTGTGTTCAGGATGCCTCCGAAGACACGATCTCATCATACCGTTCCAGCAGTTGCTACTAAGAGGTCTGCTACCTCTCGTCCCGCTCGTATTCAGGCAGCTGCTACCGCTCCACTCACCACTCCTGCGGTTGAGGGAGCATCTGCTTCTCTCGGGGATCCTTCTCCACTTGTCGATCCGAGGACTACCCCAGTCGTTCCGGTGGTTCCTCCACTACTTCCTGCACCAGTAGATGCCGTGCAGTTGTTTGCGTTCTTCAGGGAGATGATGGACGCGAAGCACCGTCAGGTGGATGTGATAAGGCTGGGCATTGAGAACGCCCACCAGGTGGCCATGACGGCAGTGGACAGAGTGGCACAGATTCAGCCACAGGCAGATCAGATTCAGCGTCCGAGACCGGGCAGTATCATTGACTTCCAGAGGATGCGGCCCAAGGAGTTCCGGGGTACAGAAGGGATCCTGTACGCGGATGACTGGATAGAGCAGATTGAGGGCATCTTCAGGCTAGCACAGATTCCAGACAGCATGCAGATAGAGGCAGCGGGCAGTCAGATGTTCGACCTCACTTTGACGTGGTATCGCACTGATACGAGGATTGCGGCACCAGGACTTACTTGGGAGGCTTTCAAGAGGCTTTTTAAGGAGAAGTTTTTTCCAGATGTGGCGCTCAGTGCTTTAGAGAGCCAGTTTGAGGCACTCGTCCAGGGGAGCATGATGGTGGACGAGTACGCAGCGGAGTTCTGTCGTCTGGGCAGATTTGTAGAGGGCTTCAGTGAGGCAGCAAAGGCGAGGAAGTTTCACAAGGGCTTGGTCATGGCGGTCAAGTCTTTGACAATGAGCGACCGCGAGACGACTTTCGAGCAGATAGTAGGAGACGCTCAGAGGGCAGAGGATGACTTGGAGCTCAAGTCCCAGAGAGGCAGGGATGATTCAGGCAGTGCGAGTGGCAGTGCGGGACCAGCTAAGCGTCCCTATGGGCAGAAGACAGCGCAGCAGGGTCAGGATCAGAGGGTGCCCACTTGTGCCTACTGCAGGAAGGCAGGACACACTTGGAATGTTTGTAGAAGGAGGCTGAAGGTATACTTGTTTTGTGGATCTGTTGCTCACCAGATGCGAGATTGCCCCACTGTACCTCCATTTGGTGGAGCACAGGATCAGAGAGTTGGAGCTAGGCCATCTGTGGCACAACATTATGCCCCGCACCAGCAGAGGGATATACCCCAGCAGGGCAGGGCTTATGCGTTGACGGTCGAGAAGGCTGATGCTACGGATGTCGGGTTAGCAGGTCTGTCTTTTTGTTTCTTCTTCCTGTCTTTTCTATTCCTTGTGGTGTGCTTCATTAGTACCTATTAGACTTTCTTTATGCTGTGGTAGATAGTGTAGTTACCCTGATTGAGACTGTGATAACACGACCAGTAGGACCATGATCTTGTATGTTGTTTAGGTAGAATTTCTTGACTGTGATTGTTGGGGGTTTGACCTAGAGGGAGTGTGATTGACTTTAAATTTCGAGGACGAAATTTTCTAAGGAGGATAGCTTGTCACTACCCCATTTCCAGAGCTGGGTATTTTTTTTTTAATTTGGTTAATTGTGTATTATTTATAATTAATTATATTTATATTTAATTGATGGTTGTATTATTTTTATATTGATTGTTTTAGGATTTTGGCTTGTCTGGACCCATGTCAGACCCTAGTGGACCCATGTCCGACCCAGCCCACACCCTTGTAAGACCTATTTTTGGGTTTAGAATATTTATTATATTTTTAGTGGGTTAGTTGGAGAGATTTGGAGTTAGTTTGAGTGCTTTTGGAACCCGAAACCCAAACCCAAGTGAGGGGAGGGGCATTTTGGTCTTTTGGACATATTGTAAACCTATTTCTTGTGTGAGACCCGACCCCTCTCCCCATTTCCAGCGTGCACACAACAGCTCCCCCTCCCCATTTCTTCTTCTTCACTACTTCTTCTTCTTCTTCTTCTCCATTCTCCATTTCTTCTTCTTTCCTTCTCCCAACTTCAAGTAAGTGTCCTATTCCTCTTCTTTCTTCTTTTATTCTCCATGGTTGTTAACCCTAACCCTATATTTTCCCCCAACCTATGTGTTTAGAGCCTAGACTTAGTGTGGAGGCTAGATTTTGAGGCTTGGAGCTTGAGGGAGGTGATTTCAAATGGATTGGAGACTTTGGCCTTGGGATTCCAACTCCCAAGAGGTAAACCCTAACTTTTCTCTTGCTAATTACTCTTGTATAGTGTAATTAATAGTTTAGAACCTTCCTAGACCTTAGGGCTACCCGTGGGAGGAAGTTGGAACTAGTTTGGTTGTGTTGGGAGACTTTGACACTAGGTTTTGTGTCAATTTCGGGTGGAATCCGAGATTGGCCCAATTTTGGATGATGCCCTAGGTTAGAAGGACCTAGGTAGACGTTGTCGGGTGTCTTGAGGGTTAGTGCGTGTCTCCGTTCGGACACGGGAAGTCGTGTAGCGGAGAAACGGGCGTTTCGGGCGTTTTAAGGGTTTTCGTCGTCGCCGATTCTATGTGCGTGCGCGTTTTTGCCACGGACCTAGAATCGATGCATTAGTATTTTTTCTAGGATCTAGACATCGTTTAGAACTCGTGGATAAATTTTGGGCCGATTCCGAGTTGGTTTGGTGTGCGTTTCAGGAGGTTTTCTGAACCGCACACCGCGTGTTCGTCGAAATGACCGAACGGCCATTTCGACTTGGTTTCCTAGTTTTGGGCTTATGCGCGCGTTGGGTTAGCTTCGGGGAGTGTGTACTAGAGTTCTTGGGTTATATTATATATATATATAGGTGTTCGTGTGCGTGCAGGTCGTGACAATCCTCCACCGGATCCACCCTGAGCCTCCTCTCCCTTCCTCCCTGAACCGCTGCATCCCGCACCCGACCGGAGCCGACCCCTTCGCCTGAGCCGCTATACTCGATGCTACCACACGACTCGACATTCTCTTCCATTTCCGGCCCCTTCCTGGCCATTCTCCCCCCCCCCCCCCGTTGCCACAACACCTCGAGCCTCCGCCATTGACGACTGCACCACCACCATTACAACCCATCATCACCATTATCATCACCTACATCATAAGTATCATCAATACCTCATCACCATTAGTACTATCATTAAACACCATTACCATTATCAATATCTTATCCCAATCATCGTCCTCATCATCACCATCATCCACATCATCAATCCTCGTCATCACCATCATCCCAATCATCGTCCTCGTCATCACCCTAATCCCCAATCATCATGATCATCAACATTCCCACCATACATTATCATCACCACCACCATTGCTATTAACACCATCATCCTACTCACCATCTATATCACCACCATTATCATAATTTTCGTCATCGTTCCATCATTATCACCATGGTAATCATCATCAACCCCATTACAATCATCATCATCGACCTAATCACCCTCGTCCTCATGTTCATCATGGACCCGCCACCCTTGCCAGACAACCCGCAGCAGACACCCCTGATTCTCGTGCCTGTGCACGCTGACCCCGAGTACATTAGATTTTTCTACACGACTTCCGGAACAGGATTTTAGGACTACATAGCTTCTTGCCAGGCAAGTATACCTTACCAAATTGTTTATAGTACTTTGCATGCTATTTATATTTTTGTTTATCCATTGAATGTGTAGTACGTTCAGTTATATTCATTGCATGTGTAGTTCGTTCAGTCATTACTATATATATTAGATATGTTGACACACACTTGACACCTAGTATCATGAGAGGATAATCATTAGGCGTATGGGCTTTTAACCACTCTGGTAAACCATAGTATATAGCTCGCACTACGGGCGTGTGTCACGCTGGTCGCTACCCCTGCGGTATATCGATTTCTGGAGTCTCGCTGGTCGCTACCCCCGCAGTATGTCAATTTCTGATGTCTACTGATGTGTGTGTGAGTTGTGAGATTTAGATCGAGTAGCCTACCCTTGTCCATACATCGAAAAGTTGTCCTCATTTGCATTTCATATAGATTATCTTGTACAACGTACTTATATATTTTCAAACATTATGCATGTTTACTGTATTCAATTGACATACTTTTATGTATCTTGTTATGTCCCTCTGAGGACCTGGTCCCTTGCCAGGTATAGACGACCATGAGTATCCGCAGGAGTACAGACCCAGACCTGACGCGTTACTTTCTGCCGAGGAGACCTTACCCACTGAGCATCATTGATTATCTCTAGCGATGGATCTTTTAACTGATACTCTCATATCGTCACCTATTTTATATTGGTGATTTTACTCTTTTCTCTCATTTTAGTTTTGGATATAGTCTTTGGTAGTAGATTTGTCTCTACCCGACTATTAGTTTGGATATTTCAGACTCTTTATTCTAGTTTAGTATTTCTTTTCTATGACTTGTTGTGTGGATGAGATTAGCATATATATGACTTGTGACACTATATATACCATATGGGAGTTTATATTCATATTACAGCGTATGTGTGTATTATGGTATCCATATATTGGAGTTGCCATATACATACGGCTGGCATGCTTACGTGTTCCTAGTCCTACGTATTTTGGGACTGGGGTGTGACACCTTGTCCCTATATTTGGAGATAAGCCCTAGACTAGACATCTTATTTATCCTTTTACAGTGAACATGTCCTAGTCTATTATGCCATAACTCAAGAGAGTAAACAGAAGAAGAGACTGCATTAAGATTGTTTGCAAGATTTACAAGCTGATGTTTGAACTTTCCTTCGGTATAAAATGTTTTTTCGAAGTATGTTCCTTTGTACGACATCACCATATGTCCAGTATTGATGTCCATCCTCAAGCCTGCATTGCAGAGCAGACTTCTCGAGACTAGATTTTTGGCTATTACCGGTACGTGCTTCACATCCTGAAGCATCAGTGACTTTCCCAAAGTCAGATTTAGTACCACCGTTCTGTTCCTAAGTACTTCAACTTATGCCTGGTTTACCACCATAACCTTCTCATATGTAGGCTTGTATATGGTAAAGAACTCCTTCTTTGAGCAAACATGGGAGGAATCACCAGTGTCCACCCACCAGTCAGTGTCAACACTAGCCATCACAACTTGCGCAATCATAGCAACCTTGTTAGGTTCATCTTACTCTGTTTGTTTGGGCTTAGATCTGCAGTCACTTCGATAGTGGCCCTTCTTGCCACAGTTAAAGCAAGTCACACCTGACTTGGTCTTTGGCTTCGACTTGAACGAAGCTAACTTCACCTTGAGATGGTTGAAGTCCTTCTTGTAATGAGAAGCCGTCTGCTTCCCCTTGGAGTCGCCTACATGCATCAAGTTAGCTTTTGCCAACTGCTTGGACAACGTGTCCACTTTATTTTGAGCCCTCAACTCATCTTCAACATGGATGTTTTGCAGTAGTTGATCAAGGCTAACTTGCATCTTCTTTCGGTGCATGTCCGAGATAAAATTGCTCCATCCTGGCGGAAGCTTGACCATAATACCCCCCATGACAAAGGCATCGATATAGAGCATGTCATCATTCTCAAGTTTTTGACATAAATTGAGAAACTCCATTAATTGAGGCAACATAGTCTTGTCGTCCTCAAATCGCATATTCCAGACTCTTTTAGTCACATAAATCTTGTTGCGGTTCTTATCTGCCTTGTAATGCTTGTCTAGAGACTCCTAGACGACCTTAACGTGGTCCGTCTTGCTGTATGACTCCGTCAGAGTATCCTCCATGGAGTTCAGAATCAGCAGCTTGCAAAGATTGTTTTTGCTTCTCCACTTGTTCTGCTTAACAGTTGCAGTAGCAACTGTCCTAACAGTAGCATCATCACAGTCTGGAACAACTGCCTCCAGTTCTGTCAGAACATAGTCTACCTCTGCGAGTTAAATATTAAGGCAGATATTCCTCTTCCAAGCGTTGTAATGATCCCTGTCAAACTTTTCAAGTTTGTTAAAACTAGTGTCAAGAAGTTTCGCATGGTTTTTCTGTATCTTTCTCGGATCTTGCTTTAAGATTGTTATTCCCGAGGCTTGACCAAAGATGGAAGAATGCATGGTCGAGATCAGAGGTTCACACAAAAGTTTCCACTCTGACTATTCTCTATTTCCACGAAGAACTATATAAGGATGCTAATTACAACTTGCTCTCAAGATTACAAAAGAATTAAAATTAACCAAACTTCTTGTTCTTTCTTGCAAACACAGTTACAGACGGACATAACAGAGTTATAATAAAATAAAAATTACATTCGTTCTTCCTTGTAAAATGCAGTTGCAATCAGACAGAACGAACCAAGAAGAAAAAAGGAGAAGAAGATAGAATAAAAAATTATTCTTGCTGGGGCGGTGAAGACTACCGTTGCTCATAGTAAGATTCATCCTCTATCGTCAATCTACTCCCAAGACCTAGTAAGTTCACAAAAGAACTTCTGAAACGCTCGTAGTCACCTCTTTGTGTGACTCGAACAGACTTCTTTAGACTCCTCTTTTTTAACTTTTTGGTTTGTCTCAAAAGGAGGCTAGTGGGCTCTTTATATAGACTGAACTTGAGTAGGATATCGCTCGATAGAAGTTAACTCAAGAAAAAATATTATGGTTCGATGAAATAGATAACCGGTAACATATTTGGTCTGGAGTTTGGAAGAACGATCTTGAATCTAGTTCGAAAGGTAACACTAGACAATCAGTCCTAGCCGAGAATGATTATCCTACGGGAGCGCCGGCGTGGTGATCTCACGTCCGACGGGAATGATCAAACTCACGAGAACATGCTCAATAATTATTCAAATAAACTCGATGAATGGAACGTATCAAAAGTGGATAGACTTTGGCTTGAGTATTTGAACTTAGTTGTTTGAGAAGTGCTAGAATTAGACTATGGATCTATCAAATGGTGACATTGAAGTTGGACGAATTGGCTAGAAAAATTATGATCACGGCATGGATGGACATGACTTGAAGGATTATATATATATATATATATATATATATATATATATATATATATATATATATATATATATATATCTTGGATGGAGCAAAGTAAAATAATAAGGTGTCTCGATCGTTTCGATGATAACCATAATGTTTGACGTTATTGTCTTGTGCGAGCGTAACTCTATGCTCGTATAAGCATCACGCCCGGATTAGGACAATTATCCAGCAAAAGTGTTGGCATGGTGATCTCACGTCCAGCGAGGATGATCGAACTTACGGAAGACCAGAGTGTGACAATTGAAGGATCGTCTTGACTTATGGTTCAACACGTTAAGAGGAGCTTGGAAATGCAAGTGAATCGGAAGTGTTTCAAGGATAAGTTAGTCTAAATTTTGGAGTAAGTCACGCTTGATGGTTTCGTGAATGGATACGTGAATCTTGTTGGATGACTTAGAATTTATGATTGAGATCGGTGATTGGAATTTAATCATAGCTTGGTGGTCTAGACTTAGAATGTATATATAGATTCTATCAAAATATGTTTGAGGAGATAGACTATGCAAATTGCTAGGCTTGTCATGCGACATGGGTATATATAATAGATTTGACTGAACGGATTCAAATCTTGTGCAATAAATGTGTTAATGTTAGTAGGATAATATGTGCTCAATGTTTAAGAAATCTGGGTGAAGCGAGCTTGGGTAGAATATCTCATGCAAATGAACATTAGTTTGAACTTAGAAATTGGGACGAGCATCGTACGATGAATTTGTACGATAAATCGTGTGTTTGAACTTGTACATATGATCTTGTGAGCTGACCTAGTAATTAGGCAGACGATCCTGTACCGAGTGAAAGAACTTGTGTAACCGACTTTAGAATATTGCTTCAGCAAGCCATAAAACTGGGGCAGCAAGACTTAGAGTTAGACTTGGAATGATAAGTGTGTGTTATATTTGACACAAACAGAAAGGACGATAGAACATGGACGTTAGTTGGTTAAATCGGATAGATCGTGCTTAACGGTAGTGCAATACTTGATTTGAGTGAGATTTAGAAATGACTTGGATTTTGGTTGACCTTGTTAGAAGTATCATTGTGATTCGTAAAACGAGAACCCTTGAGACTTTTCGCAAGTAGCTTGTCCGTCTTCACTATCACTAAGTTTGGTTGAATGCATATATTTGAGGGATGCCTTGAACGTGTGCACGATCCAAGACTCAATGATATATTAAACTCGAGTGCAAAGACTTCACTATCGCTAAGTTAATTGACATGCATATGATTGAGGGACGCTTTGAATATGTTCACGATCCAAACTCGCGATATGATGATCTCGAATACTAGTACAAGTGAATATGTTAGATTTGTATGGACGAGTATAATAATTTGGATAAGTTTTCCTCATCCCTAGATCATCATTCAAGATGGATCAATCGTACCCCGCGTTAAGCGACATATATTTTGCACTAAGGCACAGTTGAGACCGAGTCAGAGCTTGGATTGAATTATAGAGTCATTCAATAAGACAGACCCAGCATACACGCGACACAGATTATTATGCTTGAGATAGATTCGATAATTGCGATAGAATGGTTTGCGCCCAGGAAGTCTCAAGGACGAGACTTTTTCTGAGTGGTGTATAATATAACGATATATTTTGCTCAAGCGGACAACCGATTCAAATGGCGCAAGTGCAATGACCCGGCCCGCTTTGCTCAACGAGAAGACTCATTTGAGGCAAAGGATTCTAGAGTTGGCCCTTTAGGAGTTCAGACTTAGACTTTCAAAGGCTCTCTCAGAGTATCGCTCGACCGAGGTAAATCATCGCTAAAGTGGGTGACTACGATGAACCTGTCTTTGCTTAGCATGCACACTTAAAATATGGATGATACATGCTAGTCGCTAGGTGAATCATCTCTTGCATGCTAATAAAGAATACAACGCACCTAGCTAAGGGAATAATCTCATCTTGTATTAGAACATGGAACCTCGTATGCTACCTTTGCTTATGTTAGAATATGGAAATAAAACATGGCTTATAACATAGACCCTTGCATGCTACCTTTGCTTCGTGCAAGTAGATCCCGCTATGCCTCGAGTAGATCATTATATACTCTTCATAGTACAATGCACTGCTTTACTTGTTTACACTACACGCCTTATGGATTATGCTGCCTGATATGCCCCTATACGGTTTTACTCCTCACACTATCCCTTAGACCCGTGCTAAACGTAAAGGCTTATGTTCTAAGGTAGACTATACAATATATTTCCTTATGCTTATGTATCCAACAAATGCATGCTTGCCTACTTACATTGTAACTTGTACACGTTTGCCTCATTTCAATACTTGACACATAAATTTATGCCATAATCAAGTAAAACTATTTGTATCGTGCATGCATCTAGTTAGCCAGAAGATTATCAAATAGTCCTTCTTTATAATATGAACCTGTAAGTATACGGGATTGTTAGGTCACCAAGGCAATTCCTGAACAAGGGGAATGCATCAAGTCAAGTTTAACTCTGAACGAGAATCATGTCAAGTAAAGCAAGAATCACAGCTCATGGAGCAATACTCGTTCAGAACAAGAATCAAGTATAATCATGCCATATTGTGCATCTGGAAGATCCAAGACTTGTATGTCGTGGACAACTTGGTAACAAGGGAGATTCTTGAATCTCATTCCATGGACGGTCTCCAGGGCATCAGGGCCGATCGATCCGGATGGAACTCATGCAGCAGCCTTTCATGTGTGAGCAGGATGGCGTCTACGCTCACGCTGTGCCATTCTTGCTCAAAGGCTGATAGTCTCATGTGCTGGACGGGATAACTTGTAGTGCACCATGTAATTTTGTTGCATACCATCCTCGTCAATGACTATAACTCGTCCTGTATGGCTATGTCAGCGACTCATGTTCATATAGATAAGTCATCCTCGCTTAGCGGCAATCCGTGTGCGAGTTATTACATCGTGCCTAGAAATCTGAAACACCTGAATGGATATGAGTATAACACACGTATACATAATTGAAAACTTAAATATCTCCTGTAACACACCGGAGTATCCGTGTAACTCGTGCACCTGAATCAGAACCCCGCCCGTAATAATTGTGTTTGCTTATGCAATTTTGTGTATTATAAAATATATATTCTCGTGCTTCATTTAACTTGGTTTTCCTTAGACAGGGAAGGACGGATGGTAAGTTGGTAAGTATCACCATGTTACTCATATATCGCACGACGCACTGCCACACGAGTTACGCTTTACATTATGCCATAAAACTGATCCTTAAGCAAGAATAGAAAGATAACTAAATAGTTGGTGCACGGAACCTATATAACATGTTTGGATTTGTCGAGCGGGAGAGAAGTCTCCCCACCAATACATTCATGTAGTTATAACCCACCAGATTGCTTGCAGGGTGCGAGAGAACCTTGTTCGGTGTGAAAACCCTTTCGGGCGTGCTAAGGCATAGATTTTGTTCTGGAGCCTTGGAGCGCTGCGTCCGGAGATGAAGCACATATACAAGACATAATGTTGGAACATCGCCTATGCATCATTCCACAAATGTAGCCACTTGCCACGCTTTTATTTTTTCGAGAGAGGACTTGAACGACTTATAATCTCGGCCTAGTGTTGCTTGTAATACTTGTTCAATATCAATAAAGTGCTTATTTTACTTCCATACTTGTGTTATTCAATGCTTCCACTGTCGACGACTCTGTGAACTTGTTACCAATCGCCTGTTCGTTTCTTATTTTGCTGCATTCGGACTTTCTGTCCGACTCTGTGGCTTAGTTATTTTTTCGTATGTTCGGACCATGGTCTTATACGGGCGCAGCTTATGCTCGTGCGGCATCACGTCCATATGGGAAAGATCGTCCTGCGGGAGCGCTGGCACGGTAATTTGCGCCCAGCGGGGATGGTCGATTACCTGCGGGAGATCGAGGCATGACAGCAGAAGGATGCATAATTGAGGCTTGGTGATTCTCTTTCTCTTGGCAAATTCTCTAATCGTGGGTGGTTTTGGCCCTTCTTTCCTTTTCCTTCATGCCTAATAAAAATAATTCTCTTGTTTACTTGCAACATCCTTAGACCAATTATGCCTAATAGGCGTAAAAGATAAAAGGAAGCCATATATATATATTTGTGTGTGTGTGTGTGTGTGTGTGTGTATGTGTGTTTGTATGTTGTTATTGCTAATAATTGGAACATTGGAACTATAACTGTTAGTATATCTATGCACGAGAGTAATATAGTAAGATTTTTGTATGGGAATGTGACTTTGTACCACGGAATAGTTGAAAATGGTTTGGGACCTATAGATCACCAATCATGATAACTCTGAATAGGAATTGAAATTTGTCATCATAGACTTAAGGAATGAATTATGCAAGTAGAGATTCATATTGTATTATTTTACTTTCTATACCAAACATGATATATTTTATAATTCAGTTGCACATACACATTTGCTTGGTCATTGACAACTTGTACAAAATGTTTGACTTTTCTCGAACGGTATTTGAGGCACCAAAATTGTATAGACATATGGGAAATTATATGGAACGTGCTTCAAGTATGAGATATTGCAGGACCTTTAGTGCGGTTAGCTACCCGGACTGGAAGGACATATCGTAATACCTTGTATAGTCCTTTATAGTGTCTGAATCACCAATAATTGTCATATAGACAAGCTACATTGCTAATGAATCTTTTTTAGGGGTGATAAGTGATAATCCTTGTTTTATGCATAGAAGGACAAGTCTTCTATGAATAAGAAATTATTGTTTAAGTGATATGGTTATGTTTTATAATTTTATTTTATAGTCTGATTTTGAAGTAACAATAGCCCTAGTACATGATAGAAAGATCATTATAATAATTGTATATATACTGTCAGTTTAGGTCTAAGTGTCATTTAGTACTAGTGCATTCCCTAAAGTATTGACCTACTTCTCCACGGATGTTGCGAACAACACGGATTCTCAAGGGTGATAAAAGACTCATGAAGCATTTAATGCTCTTTATGTTCAAAGTATTTTGAAGTTCTTTTTTTTAAGGTATTTTGACTTCATTGTAATAAAGAGACATGATGTATGAAACGATCATATTATTTCATGGCAGCTTGTAAACCAACTATTTATTTCATAGAATGTAATCCAAGACGACATCTCAATTGTATTGAGTTATTTGTACTCCACTACAAGATTGTTACTAAAAAAATAGTTTCCTTCTATATTGTATCTTTACTTTTGGCTGTTATATTATTTCAACTTCATATTTTAAATAAATTAACACACTTGTATGTGCATGCCTTATATAAGTGCAATTTAGAGTTGTACGACATCATGTCTAGTGGCAACTTATCGATTTGGTAGAATTGGAGTGTGGCGTACGTATTTGAGGTAATAAACTGATACTGTGAGAAGTCAACTATGAAGATAATATAGTAATCGACACCTCCCTTTGATCGAAGAAATGGCCCCAATATTTTTGAGTGAACATAATCAAGAGATCATTTAGTCTTGTGCAACTCCTACCTTGAAGCCAACTTTATATTGTTTGCCCCTTGTGCAATACTTGAAAATTCTATTGCTTAATGCCCTTTAACAACTCCCTTTTGAACAATGTAAAAATACCCCACTTACTAACTATGTGGCCTAAATGCATGTCATAGCCTTGCGGTATCCTCCATATCTTTCTCAATAATGATAGGCACACCACTAATGATTGTGCTTCTTCCCAATTGAAATAAGTTTAATAAAAATCTATATCTCTTCATGACTACCAAGTTAACCTTCACTATCTTTATAAAATTGCTTTATCCAACTAACTTGCATCATGTCACGTCCAACACGCCTAGAGAAATAATGTTATTCTTTAGTTCCTAAATGTGTATAACATTCGCAAGTACCCGCACTATTCTGTCGAACATTTTAATTTTTATATTCCCTACACTAATGGTCTTGCAAGATGCTTTATTCCTCATGAGAATAATGCCACTACTCCAATTATATCTATTAAAGCACTCATTGTTCAAACACATATGATATGAACACCTAGAATCAATAATCCAAGATTCAAAAATTATCCTACCTACTATGCATCATAAGTACATCACACGATAACTCATCAGCTTCCGTAGCAACATTGGCTTGTGTAAACCCCCTCAATTTTTAAATTTTTTAATTTGAATTTTAAATATAGGATTTTTGGTTATTTTTAGCTAATATATATATATATATATATATATATATATATATATATATATATATATGAACACCTAGAATCAATAATCCAAGATTCAAAAATTATCCTACCTACTATGCATCATAAGTACATCACACGATAACTCAACAGCTTCCGTAGCAACATTGACTTGTGTAAACCCCCTCAATTTTTAAATTTTTTAATTTGAATTTTAAATATAGGATTTTTGGTTATTTTTAGCTAATATATATATATATATATATATATATATATATATATATATCTTTAAATTTTTTACTTATATAAATAATTGGTAATATTTAGTAATAAAAATAAGTGACAAAAATATATTTGTATAAAATTAATTGTTGGAGTATTATAAATTTTTCTAGGATTTATTTTAAGTACAAATATATTTTAGAATTTTTAGAAATAAGAAAAGAAAAGGAAAAAAAATAAAATAAATAAAAATATAAGCAAAAACCTATCTAACCCGAGCCCAGGCCCCCCTCACTTGGATTGGCCGCCCCTCTCTCTCTCGCGGACTATACATATACTAGTAAATGCACGTGCCTTGCACGCAAAAGATTTTTATTTATTTATTATAAAATAGTTTAAATGTTTATAAATATATTAATTCACTACCAGAATAAGTCAAATAAGGGCGCCTGAAAACGTCGCTAAATAGCATAAAAAGTCGCTAAAAAAATTAGCGACGTATTTAGCGACGTTTCAATAAAGTCGCGTTTAAGTTAGTCGCTGACAGAAAAAAGTCGCAAAACGTCGTTATAGCGACGTTTTCTAGCGACGTATTTACGTCGCTAATATTTTTTATATTAGCGATGTTTAGCGACGCAACGTAGCTAAATTAGCGACGTGTTGTGTGTCGCTAAACGTCGCTAATTTTTTTTATTTAGCGACGTTTTGAACACATTTAGCGACGTTTTGTTGACCTGACAAATATTGTCATATCAACAATTTAGCGACATTCAGGAATGTATTTAGCAATATATTTAGCGACATTCAGCGACGTATTTAGAGACGCATGTAAACGTCGCTAAATTTTTAGTAAAAAATTAAAAAAATAGAATATAAAATAGTTTCCAAACCAATCTTCCTATAGTTTATGAATTCATAATTTATATAAATAGACCCGGAGTAACCCACCATTGAATTCTCTGGGTTCGCCGACCCCTTCGGTGGAACACTCAACACCGATAAATTAACATACATTTAATATGAATAATATAGTAAAATTTAAAGAAAATAAAACATTAAAATTATAAACCAAGTCTGGAGAAAATCTCGTCGTAAAGAATATAATAAATATCCACACAACTGAGTACAAGAAATAAAGTCTGAAAGCCTCAAAAATGTATAATATTCATAAATGACCAAATATCATACGTCAAAACACAAACAACCAGTAAACTATCCTAACTATGACTACTATGGATCTGCAGGAGTATAACCACCGGCGCGCATCAGGGATAAGAACAAATCATACTGCTCTCGTGAAATCGGCACCGATGTCGCTGGAGAAGTCAGTGACGTCGGTGGAGTCTGTGTCGATGAAGGCGCACCAGGAGGACATATCTGCTCCAACGATCCTGGTCGATGGTTGTATGAATCCATGGTAGATAACAGCCTCGTACTGCTATAAACCATTGAATCATGCATCATCGCCAGCCTCTCTCCCATGGACAGCTGTGATGCCTGCATCTCCGTTACGCTGTGCTCTGTCGACGCTCTAAGATCAGTTGTCATATACCTGAGCTCCATGATGCGGCGCTCGAGTGTATCAAATCGTGCGATCAGCGTTGCATTATCCTCCTGCAGCTGGGACATGGACTGCTCCTCCATCCTTCGCAGCAACTCGTCACGGAGAGACACAATCTGACGGTCAACGATCTCCTGGTCTAGGGCCGACGCCTACGAGGGATGTGGGGAATGCGTACTTGCGGTAGAGGCCCTAGAGGACTGTATCGCAACAAGGGCGCCATAGGATCCCGTACCGTAGTACGTACCCCTCTGGAGATCACCAGCGACGGTCACCCACAGCTCGTCCCCTGACGGAGCAGGAGAGGGCTGCGAGGAAGTACCGGCCTCTTCCGTTGTAGGTGCACTAGCAGTCGCCCGCTCACGCAGCCTAAGGTACTCGTCCTAGAAAAGTTTGGATACTCGATAATTGCTAATGTCTAAGGTACTTATTACTAACTACATGGATATTTATTTGCATATTTCCTAAGTTATATTAAAATTAACACAAAGTAAAGTAATATTTACATAGGTCTGTGAGGCCCTCTCATCAAGGAGATTTTTGCCCTTTCGATAGGTGGCCAGGAAGACGGTCACCATGTTGGCATCCTCACCCCTTTGTACCAGTTAAAAATATATTATTTAGTACTAAAATTAAAAAATCTATTCTACTACCATTTCATCGTACTTGCATTAAAATAATATATCTGAAATAAAAAATATACCAAACGACAAAAATGTTTTATCATCGAAATTGAGCCACCACACCACTTTGTTGCCTTCTTTCTAGCCGCCTTTACCTTCTCATACCTTTCCTTGTACCTTGGATCATCGAATCTATCCCTCATTGTAGTTCACTACTCAGGCGTGATCCAACCTTGTATCGGTTTTTCTCCGCGATGACGAGCCTTCTGGTCATCCAGAGCATCACGGATCAGCTTGGCGACGATGGCAAGAAACACCTGCTCGATCAACTCGGCCCAGTGTGGTGGATAGAAATACGTTTGCTACAAGAAGTAATTTAGTAAGTTATATAATATGTATAAATTAGATGATTGATATTAAAACTAAATATACTTTTACCTTAAAGTGCGCAAACCAGAACGCCTTCCTCTCATCCGGAGCATCAGAATAGTTGATCCAAGGGCCACCATAGTTGTACCTCAGAAAGTGGCCTAGGCGTCTTTGTACCGACGAGGGACGATATCTATACAGAGATACTTATTTTTATCGAAAAAGTAAATATATGATGAATAAAGAAATACACGATATATATGATGCTAAACCAACTAATTGACTTACTTTGTACCGTCGGCCCAAATATCCATCCTCGTCTCGTCCGGAGGTGCGCATGGAGGATCTCGCTTATTCTGGGATGACATCGGCTCAACCTCCGCCATATGCTCATATGTCTCTATGGTTTCGTCAGTAGGAGGAACGTTGGACGAGGGAGTTGTCTCAGGCCTGGAACTACTCATCCCAGGAGTGCTTCCACGTAACATCATCGCAGTCGGAGATGTGACTGGTCAATATACTGGAGTACTTGGCGACGAGGATCCAGAACCAACAGTATACAGTACCGTAGGAGCAGTTCGTCTACCTCAGGACCTGCCGAACGCTCCGTATCATCCTGTCATACCTGATAACAACATATGATGATAGAACAAATAAACAAATATATAGTACATTCTACAGTCAAAATGTTATGCATATCTCACAGTCAAAAAGTTATACATTCTACCTCTTCTACATCATTAGTCGTGTAATGAGTAACTTCCGTTGAGTCCACATCTATAATATTTCTTACAAGAGGTAGCTCGTCTCCTGATAAGCTATTTCGTCAATGTCAAAGGTATTTGTAGCTTTAGTCTTGCATACTGCCTACCAATCTGATCTCGCTGTCCCCCGTCTAGGATAATTTATAAAGTACAAGAGCTGAGCCTGACTTGATAGGACAAATGGTTCGTAGCCTTGACATCTACGCTTGTAGTTTATATCCACAAGGCCATGCTTGTCAATTTTCTAACCTTGATCTTGAATCGGATTGAACCATACAAACTTGAATATCATGATCTTAGCAGGTTCAATGCCATAATTATATGTCAACTCTACAATCTCTAGTAAGATGCCAAAGAAATTATTGTATGGATCGACTTCTTTGTAGTTCAAAGATGTGATACACAAACAACTATTTTTCGTAGAATCAAGATCCAGAAAATTGTCTGTGATCGGAGCATTTGTTGACTTGAACCTAAACCCATTCATACAGTAACTTGGCCATATTTTGACGGTAGTAATTAGTCCCTTGGCTAGAGTTCTAATAGATTCAGTCTCGGGTGTTATTAGATGATCGACCAAAATACCAAAGTAGCGATAGTAAATTATTTATTGTGCAAGTGCATACAAAAAAAGTAATTACCGAGCTTCTTACATATGCGCTCAATCAAGAAGGAAAATAACGTCTTATTTCTTGTTCTACTTCTTCGTCTGTTATGTAGGGTCTAACCGACCTCAGCTCATCATTATATATGCTAAAAAATAATAAAGCAACCGCTGATTAGTAGCATAATATTAGCTTATACTTTTACATTGAGATTACGTAAACGTGGATGTATTAATTAGTTACCCCTCTAGCCTCTCCACTTCATCCTAGTCGTAATTGAGTAATATATACAACTTAGCAGCCCTTAGCTCGTCGTCATTCAAATATCTCTTCTTCATTTTCTCTGAAGGCTTTCCGGATGCATTGAATACTTTCAGTATTGCATCATTAGATTCCTGATATTCGTCGTTGTTTCTCGAAGCTCTCGTTCTATTAGTAGCAATATAAGATTTAAAATACGTCGAGAAAAAGTTTATAATCTCCTCGAGGACATAAGTTTCACAAATAGCCCTCAACCCGTGCCTTATTTTTTACCTTTCTCTATAGGTTATTCAGATATCGCTCGAACGGGTACATCCACCGATAACCAATAGGACCACCAACACGTGCCTCATAGGAAAGATAAATTGGCAAATACTCTATGGAGTCGAAAAATCCAGGAGGAAAAACCTTCTCGAGCTTGCACAGTATTACCGCAATATCCTTCTCTTGCTTTTCTAGACGATCAACGAGCAACTTAGTAGAACAAAGATCTCTGAAGAATATGCTGAGCTCTCTCAATGGATCCCAAATGACCTGCGGTAAGAATTTTTGAAATGCAATCAGAATTAATCTCTCCATGAATACGTGACAATCGTGGCTCTTCATAACCGCTAGTTTTTTCTCCTTGATCTCGACGCATCTTCTCAAGTTCGACATGTATCCATTTAGAAATTTTAGACCCTAACTCCACCTACAAAGTCTTCCTTTATCCTCCTTCTCTAGTAAGAAAATTGACTTAGGCTGCTTTAACTTTCCATTCCCCTCCTCTATCAAATGCAACGCAGGACGTATACATATTTTTTCTAAGTCCAACCTGGCCTTCGGATTGTCTTTCATCTTTCATTTTACCTCTATTATAATATTAATTATGTTATCAAATAAATTATTCATGATATGCATGATATCAAGGTTATACCTGATTAGATTTGTGCTCCAATATGGCAGATCCCAGAATATACTCCTCTTCGTCCAGTTATGGGTGCGACCAAATCCGTCACACTTGTACCCCTTAGAAGGCTCTTCGATAGCACTTGGTAAATCTTTTACCTCTTTCCATATCGTGTATCCGGGCCACCTTGGCATTCGATTGGCCTTCTCCACAATGTTCGTACAAAAAGCATTCATGTTCCCCCGGTACGGATGATCCTTCGGCAGAAATTATCGATGATAATCGAAGAAGCACGGTTTGCCTTCGTGTTTCAAACAGAAAGCCTTAGTACAGTCCATGCAATACAGACATGAGAGACGACCATGAGTGCTCTATCCCGATAACATTTCATAGGCCAAAAAGTCATTGATGGTCCACATAAGTGTTGCCTTTATCTTAAAATTCTGCTTTCTAAAAACATCGGACGTGTTGGCACCTACTTTTCCTAGCTGATTCAACTCATCTATCAAAGGCTGTAAATACACATCAATATTTCTCTTCGGATTATTCGGACCCAGAATAATAATGGTTAAGAACATATACGGAGTCTTTATGCACATCCAAGACGGTAGATTGTAAGGAGTGAATATCATAGGCCAACACGAATACTGGAAGCCCGAAAGTCCGAATGGCGTAAAACCGTCGGAGGATAGCCCCAATCTAATATTACGCGAATCCGAAGAAAAATCTGGATACTCTCGATCAAAGTACTTCCATGATTCTCCATCGGATGGATGATCCAATACTCCTTCGATCTGTTTTCGCCTGTGCCAACTCATATTTTCTGCAGTCTTTTTCACCATAAACAACCTCTACAACCACGGCGTCAAAGGCAAGTAGTCCATCGAATTGGTAGGCTTCCTTGCACCGACAGACTTTTCTCTACTAGTGTGATAATGAAATAAACTATAACTGTATCATTAAATAAATAAATAATCAAAGCTAATGCATATGTGTGTACGTACTAATCTTTTTCATCTTTCGAATCGTCATCGTCTTCCGAATCTATTCTGAATCGTCTTCTACTTCTTCATTTTTATTTTTACTTTCACTATCACCTTCATCTTCTAATTCTTGTTCCTCGTTCGATACCTCTATATCAGAATCCTCCTCTATATGAGGTAGATCTTCTATGTCAATCTTTTTATTAACTCTATCATCCTCTATGATAACATCACCCTCTATACCATCAACACCGGCCAAACTCATATATGTAGGTTGAGGCATGACCACCTCATCCTCCTGGTATGCTAGATCCCCAACATTATATGTATTTCTAGCTTTAGTTTTGTATATAGTCCACCAATCCCTCACGATGACACTGATCAAAATGCTTCCATGCCTCTCCATCGGAAGGATGAGATAATTCTCCATCATCCATCTTTCATTCATTGCTATGCCATGTCATGTATTCTGCTATATTTGTGGATATATACATCCTCTACAGCCTCTTTGTAATCGGCAAAAACTGTATGTACTTGTAGGAACGCAATCTTGCTCGGACAGTTGACTTTTTTTCCCGAATTGGCTTGTAGCGGTCCGCATGACAGAAAATGCATCTATCTTTATCATTGTTCTCCTTGTAGTACAATATGCAACCGTTTCGACAATAATCTATATTTTTGTAGCCTAATCCGAGTTTCCGTATCATCATCTTCGACTTGTAGAAGTTTTCAGGCAACTCCTTTGATCCTTTTGGCAACAACTTTCTAACAAACTGAATCATCCAGTCGTAGCATTCATACGGCAAGTTAAAATTAACTTGAGGTTCAACAGTCGCATTACCACCGATAGGACAAAATTAGAATCACAACCCAGGTATAACTGTTATACCCGTTTCCATATTTGGTATTTCTTGAATTTCTGATATTTAATTTATTTTTTGATAATATATTTCTACTATAATTGCATGATACTTTTTGTCATTTATATTTTTTTTGTTGTTTGGAGAGACTATCCGAGACTAGTAGAATACGCATTGCCATAAACCCAGTTTAGAACCCGCATATAGACTGGACACCTGGTTTGGTTCATCTTGGTTGAACCTATAGCTATACCATCCCTCTCTCCCCTTATATATATATATATATATATATATATATATATATATATATATATATATATATATATATATATATGAATATTTTCTCTCTCCTCTCTTTCATTCTTCATTTCATTATTTCTACTTTGTTTCTTCTTTCTCCTTACTTTGCTCCTTTCCGTCAAGACCAAACCCTAACCTGAGGGAGAAGTTGCTGTGACTTGGACCGTGAGAAGTAGAGGCTAAAAAGCAACTCCAGGCAAGTATATCTTGTTCAATGATAAAGCCATAAATTTTTGGAGTTTATTTATATTGTGTAATTTAAATGTTTTTAATAAAAATGTTCGCCTTGGTGTTCTCATCTAGTTTAGTTCTTTGAGTTTTGGGTTTTTATGGATGATTTAGAGTAGATCTGAGTTTCAAGATTTGGGTTTTTTATGGATTCACTTTTGTTTTCCTAGGTTTTGATCTCCCAAATTTTTGTGTTTTACAAAACTAATTAGCTCATAAAGTATAGCACCATATTTTATATAACTTTGCTTTTGGTCGTGCTTGATTTTGAGTCCAGCTAAGTTCATTATTGAAAATTGATATAATACGTATACCAAAATGGCTGAATAGAGAAGAAGAACAGTGCTCTTTGAAGAGTATGCAAGAGAAGCCCTTTGGCGTAGAAATACGTATATTTTACTTTGAGCGCATTGGTGTGTTGTCCTAACTCTTCGTGCGTACTAATCATATTGCACTCAGTCTCCTAGCAAAAGTGCGTCACCCACACTACTTAAGTCAATGGCGCACTTTTGAGAGAAAAATTAGTTGACGCACTTTGGTGCGAATTCAATCAAGTTCTCTCTGGAAAACCAAAAAAAATGCGCCACAGACAGTTAGCACACTTTCTCGCATTTGGCAATATGGGACACTTTCCCTATGTTTTGTTAGTCGGCGCACTTTTTTTACGTTTGGTCTGCTCGCGCACTTTCTTCCCTCTTTGTTTTCTTAGGGATGAAGCTTTGGTTGGTTTCTCGATTTATGTGTTATTGATTTGTGTGCTCCTCGACTGACGAGTTTCTTGACTGTCGAGCTTTGACCTCGAATTATGTGTTTTGTCCTTTAGCTAGCTTGCTCGCGCACTTTCTTTAAAATCACGTCTTATTCTTGCCCGCGCACTTTTGTCAAGTGCGTCGTGTTGGTTAACTTGACAAAGTGTGCCAACCTTATTTCTGTTAGTTTGTGCGCCAACCTTGTTTCTGTAAGTTTGTGTACCAACCTTATTTCTGTGAGTTTGTGCGCCAACCTTGTTTTTGTTAGTTTGTGCGCCTGATTTTATCATACGTTCCTTCAATTGTTGCTTGGGATATTTCTTTGTGTATTATATAGTTGAATGTTGTGCTCTTATAATTTAACACATGTTCTGAACCTTAACATACCGTAGTAATTATACGATAAACCTATTGCATTTTGCATCGGGCAATCGAGTGTAAGTATTGCCCAATATATCGTATATCGCGGATACGATAAGTTCGCCAGTGATAACTCGTGAATAGCTCGTACTCGTAACTCATCATTCTAGGAAGTTCTCGAGTGTCCACAACTCAAGAACTTGAAATAATGATTAAACGAGATAAAATTTGACTAGATTATTGGGAGGAAAGAATATTGCGTTACCGGCTACCCCGATCTTTAAGGACCCCATGAGGCATGGACCAACCCTGCTAGGCAAGGGCCCCATGACCTACCAAGTTTAAGCATGCCATGGTAGATACAAGACTTTATGATGTACCATGGTAGTTATATAATTTGTTGCATAATATGGTTACAAGATCTGTGATATGTTACGGTACTACAAGTTGTTGTTATTGAGCTGTAGTTCATAACATTATCTATTTCAGTATATGCATTCCAGTTATGTTTTAATTTTAGTTTATGTTACAAGACAACTTACAGATAAGTTATGTTTACAAAAACTAGTTTATGTTTACCAAAACCAGTTTAGGCCTCAGTTACGTTGTGTTATGCTACTAGTTTATGTGCACTACAAGTACTAGACAAGCGTACCCTTCGCCATCCAGGTCGACTTCAATATCGGTGGTAGCAATATTTTTCAAAATATGCATTTGTTAGTAATTAGGTTTGTGAAAACCCTAGTTAGTTAATTATAGCAAGCCGTAGGCATGTTTGGCCTTGATATGAATATTTGTCTATTCATCTAGTTTGCCTTGTTATATTCTATTTTCTTTCGACGCATGGTTAGAGTGCAGAGTTCTTCTCGGGTGAAGGACTGCAACCCCAGTCCTTATAGTTATTTTATTGAGACAAGTACATTGGTACCGTACAAAGCTCGAGCCATATTTATTTAGTTATTCGTTTGTCTCTTATTTCTGCTGATTATGGTTTTGGTTACCACCTTGAACTCCTTTGTAGTACTTGTTGATTGGTTTTCTTACTCCACTGGTTTTGCTTGGCCAGATTTACCATCCATACTTCTAGCTAGATGGCTCGAACTCGTAGGAGCGCAGTTGAAGCTTGCGAGTGGGTTTCCTTCTTCCACCCCTCGTAGTGTTATCTCATTTTATGGTGTTTAGTAAGGGCCAGTATTAGCCCTTTTTTTTTTAGATTACTCCTCTGACTTCGGTCAACATGATGTATATATTAGACTATGGCTAGTATATTTGATCATGTATAATTATACTCTGAGTGCATCATTTTGTATTCACTAGCTTCATAATCATATATGGTATGTATTTTGGGATACCTCTTTGCATTCATGTATGATATACTCTTAAAATTGTTGTTGTTGGATTAATATACTAAGATTTGTCGGCCTTAGGACTGACGTCATAGCATGCTAGAGTCCACAAATTTGTCTTCTAGACAACCTTAGCACATTGTGGCTTACTTCGGTATTCTGCAAGGTATGATTGGTCATGTCAATTTTCGTATTCATCCAGTATTCTGGGAGTGGGGCATGACAATAATGGAGTATCGACATTCTTGAACATATCATAGAATTCTTTCGCATCAGGATTCGGATCCTCTGGATCAAAATTTGGACCGGTCGCATCAAATACCAACTCACGTGCCAGGTTTCACGGTCGATATTCAAAGTTATCTCCGATAGTGCGACTCTTCTACCTTGGTATTGACGAAGGAATAATATTGAGGAGTCAAAGGTTCTCCTTGAGCCGTCCACTCCTCGTAGTTCGGTATAAAATCTTTCTTGTAGAGATGCTCCCTCACGAGATCCACCTCTTTGAATGGTATATTATGACATTTGACACTAGGGCACTTGATGAGCCAATCATCCATGAAATAAGGTTGGCTACTGGCATATTTGAGAAATTTTCAACGCCCGTCCTGAAATTATCTGTCAAACTAATCCTACTCTCATGTCGCCGATTGTACATCCACGATCGATCAACTAAGTATAGACTCATTTCTTCTGCATGTACCATATATATTCAAACAATATTGATTAGATACAAGATAGTTACAATATTTGTTAAAGGAAGAGTTAGGATACTTGTTCTACACGTATCTAAAACCATACTTTCTCGACACTCATTTGATATGGCCAATACACGCCTATATATATTAATACCTATATATAATCGGCAAGGGTGACTACTATTTCATTCAATTTTAAACCATATATATAGTAACTAAATTATATATATATATATATATATATATATATAAACTAGTTAAATATACGAATGCTTTTAGTAACTAAATAAACAGTTCAGTTCAGTTCAGTTCAGTTTGGTTCGGTTCGATTTTTGGTCCAAATTAAACCGAATAATGCTCACCCCTAACTATGACTGTGTCTTTGTCAAAACTATGTTTGTGTCATGTGTCCGTGTTTGTGTCATATGTTGGTAATCCTAAATCAATTTCAAAACTACTAAGAAGTTAAACCTAAATTAATACAAACCAATGTATCGTTTGTCGGTGTTTGTGTTTGTGCCATGTGTCAGTATCCAAATCATAAGTCAAAATAACCTAGTTAGGGTCATTACTTGTTTTCTGACCGAAGAGGGGGGTTGAGGATGTCGCCAAAAAGTGGGGTCGAGAAGGGGCTGGAAAGGAGGGTCGACGATGAGGGGAAAGAGGAGGGGGGCACCGAAGAGGGGGTCAAGAAGGAGGGAGAAGAGGAGGGGGCCAAAGAAGGGGTCGACGAGGAGGGGGACGAAGAGGGGGAAGAGAAGGAGGTCGACGAAGAGGGGGCGGAAAGGGCGCTGGAGGAAGGGGTCGATGAGGAGGGGGCCGGAGAGGGGGGTCGGGCGGAGAGAGAGGGCTCGGGATAAGAGAGAGAGAGAGAGAGGGGGGGATAAAGTTTGGGGGAATGAAAAAGTTGGCGCTGGAATTAAAATATTTTGTAGCGACGGAAGTAGTCCGTCGCTAAGACGTCGCTATAATATTAGCGACTGATCAGCGACAAAAATAGTGATAAAAAATAGATATAATTTTTCGTCAAACTTTTCCTCACATATTTGTCGCTAGTCAGTCGCTACTCAGCGAAGGAAATAGTTTCGTCGCTATATTTTGTCGCTATTTAACTGTATTTTTGTAGTGAAAGCTATCTCCGTTGACTACAAAATTCCTCCACTTACAAAAACTATTTGGAGGAGGAGGACGGCGAGATCCGGTCCAGATCCGATATATTCGCCGTCGGATCCGACTTCGACGACGGCTATCCGCCGCCCTCTGAGTCCAGATTACGATCCTAATACTCCTTAGTGAGAACCGCAAGCCGCGGATGGAGGAGGCTAGAGTTTTTTTTACTAGCTGTTAATTCTTCTTCAGCTCCTCCGGGATCAGGAAAGATCAGAGGCCGAATCCTCCTCCTCTGATGGCGAAGAGATAAGGATCATGGGCTGCCACCGTGTCCTGATGGAGATCACGACATCACTCGAGGATGAGGAGTACTTCACCAAGGCGGCCACGACCGATAGGCCGGTCTCAGAATTTCGCGAGACCGCCGCATCCTGCAGCTCAAGAGTAGTAAAACTTCGGTTTAATGGGTTGTATGTTTTGTAATTAAGACTCTAATTTGGGGGGTTTAGTTTTTTTTTTTTTTGTAGAGACGGTGTATCATTCGAACAGTGTACTGAGCGTATTATCGTCTACTTTGAGCTCGAAGTCGCCACTAGCAATCAAGTTTCAACTGAACATCGGAGCACTGAACTCTGGCGGTAAAAAGAGCCATGGCTCTACTCTGGAGCAGCTTCTGGCTTGGGGGAAGAAGCTCTACGAGGAGATCAAGGTAAATTTTCAAGTCATCACTCAAATCCCCACCCCCCCCCCCCAACTTTCAATTTTAGCTCCGCCACTAATAGTCACATAATTAAAAAGATTAAAAAATAAGTAAAATTTAACTAATTGTTTAACTATCTAATATTAACTAACTATAGTCAAATACTTCAAACATATGTGGTTAAGATAGAAGGCATTCTCTCTGTCTAGCTGGGTGGGTTCGATCCCACAAAATAGTGTTATCTATAGCACATTTTAATTTAAATTATTTTTTAACAAATTTTGTTACGTGCATGCAATGCATATACATGTGCATGTGCATGTTACTAGCAGGGTTGGCCCTGGGGTAAGCCGGACAAGCCCTCCGGTTTGGGAAACCCCCATGGTTAGGGCAACCCCCAAGTCCATAAGTATCTACCTCTCCATCAATAGAGCCTATGTAGCCCACCCCAACTCCTCCATGTCAACCCCTGGCTACCCCCAATCCATACTAATTCTAAATTTTTGAGATCTCACTTGAAAGGTCTCAAGTAGCTCAGGAGTTGGGAGAGAAACTCTGAATTCGAGCTCCACATTGCCGCTAGAACCGGAGATATCCACCCCAAAAGTTTATCAGTTCTGCATTTATAGCTTTCAACCCATATCGTTTGATATCTTTTTTCTGGAGTCAAGGGACAAGGGCAACCAAAATTATCTTCGACTAGAGCAACCCAACCTACCGGGCCGGCCCTGATTACTACTATATATATTCGCTTCTTACTACCAAGAATACTGAGAGAGAGATATGGTAGCAACCAACTAAATAGAATGATGAAATAGAAGTCACAACGAATGATGACAAAGGAAGAAAAATGTACAATGACAAATTTGTTAGTCCTGAGGCTTAATCAAAGATGGTAGACCCAGAAGTTAAAGTCGAGATCAGGAGTTCACACAAGAGTTCCTTCCTAATATCTCTCGATCCAACAAGAAGATAATATATAGGATCTGATTACAACTTGAAAAATGATAATAAAAGAATCAGAGAAAACTATCTTCTCGTTCTTTCTCGCAATCGCGGTTGCAAACTGACAGAACAGAGTTATAATTCATAGAAGATATGAGAAAGAAAAAGAAGAAGAAGAGACTTTTGTTGCTAGAGTGATAAAGATCATCGCTGCTCAAAGTAAGATTTGCCCTATAAGATCTTCTCCAAGGAACCAGCAAGTTCACGTATAACTTCTGGAATGCTTATTGTCATCTCTATCTGGACTCGTACGAACTCCCTGGACTCCAATGGTGGCGGCAGCAGCGACTCTATTTGTCTTCTAATTTTTGAAGTAAGTCCTCAAAGAGATACGAAGAGAGTATTTATAGAGAGAGGGTAAAAATCCAGCCGTCCAACAGTTACGGAAAGATAGGAACAGATTAATTACGAATTCCTATAAGATAGGCATGAATTAATTTTAAATCCCACAAAAAATAGATCTGAATAACAGACCATATCTTTCCATAATCGTTTAAATATATCTGCAATAGCAGCAGCACATGCAGCAGCGCAAGCCACATCGCATGAGGCAACCCATGCGGCAACCCATACGATAGCGCATGAGGCAACCCATGCGATAGCGCATGCGGCAGCACATGCGACAGCACATGCGGCAACCCATATGACAGCCCATGCGGCCAACCCATGCGACTGCCCACACGAACACGCATGTGACCCGCCCATGCGGCCCGTCCATGCGACCGCGCATACGACCCGTCCATGCGACCGCACATACGATCGTGCATGCAGCTCGTACATCAAATACGCTCAAGCGCCTGCGCCGATACTGACGTGCTAAGTGCAAAGTACGCCAACAAAGTGCAACTTAGAGCCCTTGAGCCCAAGCCCGAGCCAGAGTTCGAGTCTAAATCTGAGTCGCTAAGCCCCTTTGGGGCTTAGCTCCTATGGAACAAATTCAAAAGAATGACAAAAAGCATAAATGCTTGCATTAAAGAGTTAATCCTTCTTCATCCTAATAAAATACCCTCACATGGCACCCATGTGCATCACCATACCCCATGTGCATACCTCAACACAAGCAAAGCATTATACTGAGATACTCACTTGGTGGTGTAGCCAATGTGGGACTATCATGCATTATGATAGATGTCGCTTTGACTTGAATCTTCCTGCATTGGTCAAAATAACATCATGATAAAAGAATGGACTAAGCCTTGAATTCTGCACTATAGTTACAATTATTTCCACTCATATAATGACATCAACTATGCTTCCGGTTGCACATTGAAGGCCCTGTGCATGCCTGGTTTCGGTATATGTATTTTGGTTGTCTACAAGTTTTTCCTCAAGAGACGGCATGTATCTCTTTTCATACACTATAGGTGAGTTCTTAAAGAGTCCTTGGCATAAAGCATTATGCTTTCTTGCAGTGCTACGCCACTATGACATGGCCTTCTGGCAAGGTTCACTCTCACATATGGTGTCATCCACTGTAGCATGAGGTTCACTCCCTCTTTGTAGTGCCAAACTACCCAACATGAAGCCTTGTGCTTTCTTGTGGTGTTATGCCGCTGTGACATGACTTTCCATCAAGGATTTACATATTTTACCTATGTGGTATCACACCACTGTAGCATGAGATCATCAACCTCTTTGTAGTGCTGCCTACCACTCTTCATTCTACAGAATTAGGCCTTATGCCTATGTGCGGTGCTACGTTGTTGTGACATGACTTAATATCAAAGATTTACATCTTTTACCTCTGTGGTGTTACACCACTGTAGCATGGGATACAAGTCCCTTGTAGTGCTGAAACTACGTGCTTTCTGTAAATCATACCGGACATTCACTCTGTCCGAGAACTCATTAAGGCGTCAAAGCCATCCTTCCACAGGAAATTATTCTTCATAAAGAACAAGAAGTAGACAATAGTGATTTTGGGTCCGTAACCCCTCAATGTCTCAAATGACTACTCACTGTTCTTGATATTCTTTCAGTCAATGGTCCTTCTTTGAACCAAATGCTAGATGCTTAGTAGATTTCTCTTTGAACTAATAGCATAAAAATTTATGGTAGAATTATATAGACACAATATCAGAATATCTTTAAGTCCATTTTGGTTGCTGTGTCCGCGACCAGCTAGCACTTGAGACCCTTGGTGAACAGGTCCTCCAGGTTCTCCTGACTCTGAACATCAATTACGATAATGACTCCAGTCTTTATCAGATCATTCACTGCCCTGTGCCTCAACCACACAGTCCTCTTCTTACCATTGAAGAGGTCATTTGATGCCACCGCTGCAGTCGCTTGGTTGTCGTAGTATATCGGTACTACCAAAATCTGCTTCATCCGCTGCAGCCGCTAGTGCATAAAACTCAGATTCTATCGAGGAATGAGAGAGCATAGTCTATTTCTTTGACTTCCACGATATAGTAGCTCCATCCATAGAAAAGACGTATCCTCCTATGGACCTTTTGCTCTCTACTTCTGAACACCAGCTTGCATTATTGAAGCCTTCTACTACTGTTGGATACCTGTTGTAGTGCAGTGCATACTTCTGAGTCCTCATGAGATATCTCATCACCCTTTTAATAGCCTTCCAGTCCTCCATACCTGGGTTGCTCGTGAATCGACTCAGTATCCCCACGACAAAGCTATGTCAGGCCTTATGGCAGTTGTTGCATATATCAAACTCCTAATGACGCTTGAATACTCTAACTGCCTGACATTTTTCCTATGATTTGGCTTCAGATTCTTGTCACACCTGTATGAAGTATCGATCCCTGGAAGATCATGATATCCATAGCATGTGAGCATCTTCTCAATATAATGAGACTGTGACAGCACTACTCCAGTATTTGTCTGGATGATCTTTATCCCTAGGATAACATCAGCTTCCCCCAAGTCCTTCATACTGAACTTGGATGAGAGAAACTTTTTTGTCTCAGTGACTCGTGCTAGATCCATGCCTAGGATCAGCATATCGTCTACGTAAAGACAGACGATGACCCCTCTTCCGTCAGCGAACTTTGTGTAAACACACATGTCCATCTCGTTAACCTTCTAGCCGTTTGATCTTATGACTTTATTAAATTTTTTGTGCCACATCTTGGGAGCTTGCTTCAGACCTTATAAGGATTTTACCAACTTGCAAAATTTGTCTTCAATACCTTTGACGATAAATCCTTCTGGTTGTTGCATGTAAATCTCTTCGATCAACTCTCCATTCAGGAATACTGTTTTGACATCCATCTGATGAATAACTAGCTTATGAATTGCACTCAGAGCAATCAATATCCTAATGGTCATCATCCATGCTACTGGATCGTATGTGTCAAAGTAGTCAATCCCATGCTTCTGAGAAAATCCCTTGGCAACTAACCTTGCCTTGAACTTATCAACAGTTTCATCGGCCTTCATCTTCCTTTTGAAGATCCACTTGCATCCGATTGGTTTAGCTCCTTCCGGCAGATCGACCAACACCCAAGTATTGTTGGAGGTTATTAAGTCATACTCGTCATTGGTAGCCTCCCTCTATAAGACAGCACCTCTGGTCTTCATCGCCTCATCATAGGTAAGCGGATCTGCTTCCACATGATAGGTGATAAAATTTTCTCCGAAGTCCTTCTGTCTTCTCACCCGCTTAGTTCTCGATTCTGCGAGTTATAGTTCGAACATTGTCTCTAGAATGACAACTCCTTCATGTACTATATCTTCTTTGGAGGCTTCAGCCTCCTGTGCACCCACACTATTCTCCGAAATATCTGCGATAATAATGTTCTTGTGCCTTACAAATTTATCTTCAAAAAATTCTGCGTCATAAGATTCAATGATATGATTTGATTCTATGTCAAGAGACCTCTGAGCATCACACTTCTCAGCATAATCCAAGAAGATGGTCTTTATTATCCTCGTACTCAGTTTCTGAATCTTCAAGTCCGGGAGCTTCACATATGCCAGACACCCCAACACTCGAATGACATTCAAGTTGGGTCTGACTTTGAACCAGAGTTCATGAAGAGTGATATTGGATGTTGCGTACGATACTATATTCAGGATGAACATAGCCGTCAACGCAGCTTCTTCCTAGAAGCAGTTTGGAAGACCCACAGTTAACAGCATTGAGTTTATAAATTTTGTCAACGTCATGTTCTTCCTCTCAGCTACTCCATTTGATTGAGGATAATATGAAGCAGTCATATCATTGAAAATTCCATGTTCTTTGGAGAACAATACAAATTTAATAGACCTATACTCTCCGCCTCGATCACTTCTAAGTCTCTTGAGTTGTTTCCCTGTCTGACTTTTAGCTTCAGCCCTGAACTCCTTGAACTTCTCGAATGCTTTATCCTTTGACTTGAGCAGATAGACGAACGCATACTTCGAGTAGTCATCGATGAATGTAATGAAATACTTTATCTTGGCCTTTGTGGAGAACTGTTTGAAGTCACAGATATCTGAGTGCACCAACTCCAGAAGATTTGTTCTTCAATTAACCCGCTTAAACAGCTTTCTGGTGATCTTTGTCTGCACACAGACCTCATACTTCTCCATCTCCTTACCCCCATATTTGGAGATAAGCCCTAGACTAGACATCTTGTTTATTCTTTTACAATGAACATATCCTAGTCTATTGTGCCATAACTCAAGAGAATAACTAGAAGAAACGACTGCATTTATCATTGTAGTAGGAGTTACAAGTTGAAGTTTGAACATTACTTCAGTACAGAAAGCTTTTTCGAAGTATGTTCATTTGAAAGACATCACCATATGTCCAGTATCAATGTCCATCCTCAAGCCTGCATTGCAGAGAATACTTCCTGAGACCAGATTCTTAGCTATCATTGGTACATGCTTCACATCCTGAAGCTTCAACGACTTTCCCGAAGTCAGGTTCAGTACCACCGTTCCAGTCCCTAGAACTTCAGCTTGTGCCCAGTTCACCACCATAACCTTCTCAGATGTAGGCTTGTAGGTGGTGAACAACTCCTTCTTTGAGCAAATATGGTAGGATGCGCCAGTGTCCACCCACCAGTCAGAGTCGACACCAGTCGTGATAACATGCACAATCATTGCAACTTTATTAGGCTCACCTTGCTTTGTCTGTTTGGGCTTGGATCTGCAGTCACTCCGGTAGTGGCCCTTCTAGCCATAATTGAAGCAAGTCACTTCGGACTTGGGCTTTGGTTTCGGCTTGAACAAAGCCGACTTCACCTTCAGATGGTTAAAGTCCTTCTTTTTCTTATTGTGAGAAGCCTTCTGCTTCCTCTTGGAATCACCAGCATGCACCAAGTTGGCCTTTGCCAACTGTTTGGACAGGGAATCCAACTTCAGTTGTCCCCTGGCCTCATCTTGCATGTGAATCCAGTAAAGAAGATCTTCGAGATGGATCTTCATTTTCTTACGGTACATGTCAGTCTTGAACTTGATCCAGCCTGGAGGAAGCTTGGTGACAATAGCCCCCACCATGAACATATCTTCCTGCTTCATGTCATCTTCCTCCAGCTTCTGCTACATCTTCAGAAGTTTCTTGACTTGCAGCAGCATTACCTTCTTGTCTTCAAATTTTAAAGTGAAAAACTTTTCAACGAGATAGATTTTTGACATCTTTTCATCAGTTTTGTAATGCTTCTCAAGAGCTTCCCAGATGTCTTTTGCCTTCTCTTTCTTGTTGTAAGACTCTGCCATTGATTCCTCCATTGCATTGAGGATCAATAGCCTGCAGAGGTCGTTGTCTTCTTTCCACTTGTTGTGTGCGTCCTGCACTACACCAACTTCAAGTTCTTCTCCATCTTCAGGGATGGTAGGTTCTGGATCAACCAACACATAAGCAACTTTGACTAGACGAAGATTCAGAGAGATCTTTCTCTTCCAAATGTTGTAGTGTTCGCCATCAAACTTCTCAAGCTTGTAAAAGCTAATATCGAGAAGGTTTGATCGGTTCTCCATTTTTCTCGGATCTTGCTTTGAGATTGTTAGTCCCGAGGCTTAATCAAAGATAGTAGAACTAGAAGTTGAAGTCGAGACCAGGAGTTCACACAAGAGTTCCCTTCTTGATATCTCTTGATCCAACAAGAAGATAATATATAGGATCTGATTATAACTTGAAACAAGATAATAAAAGAATCAGAGAAAACTATCTTCTCGTTCTTCCTTACAATCGCAGTTGCAAACGGACAGAACAAAGTTACAACTCATAGAAGATAGGAGAAATAAAAAGAAGAAAAAGAAGAAGAGACTTTGCTTGTTGAGGTGATAAAGATCACCATTGCTCAAAGCAAGATTATTCCCAAACGATCTGCTCCCACGAACCAGCAAGTTTACATAGAACTTCTGTAACACTTGTTGTCACCTTTGTCTAGACTCGCACGAACTCCCTGGACTCCAATGGTGGCGGCAGCAGCAACTCTCTTCGTCTCCTAATTTTTGAAGTAAGTCATCAAAGAGGCACGAAGAGAGCATTTATAGAGAGAGGATGAAAACCCTAGCCGCCCAACAGTTACGGAAAGATAGGAACAGATTAATTACAAAATCCTATAAGATAGGCACAAATTAATTTCAAATTCCACAAAAAATGGATATGAATAACAGACCATATATTTCCATAACCGTTTAAATATATCCGCAGCAGTAGTGCATGCGGCAGCACAAGCCGCAACGCAAGCGGAAACCCATGCGACCGCGCATGCTGCTCGTGCATGAGAGAGCGCATCAAATGTGCACAAGCGCCTGCGCCGATGCGACTGCGCATTAAATGTGCACAAGCGTCTGCGTCGATGCTGACGTGCTAAGTGCAAAGTGTGCCAACAAAGTGCTATTTTGAGCCCTTAAGTCCGAGTCCGAGCCCGAGTCCGAGTCCGAGTCTCCTATGGAACAAATCCAAGAGAATGACAAAAAGCATAAATGCTTACATTAAGGAGTTAATCATTTTTTATCCTAATAAAATACCCCCACATGGCACCCATGTGCATCACCACACCCCATGTGCACACCTCAACACAAGCAAAGCATTATATTGAGATACCAACTTGGTGGTGTAGCCAATGTGGGACTATCTTTTATAGTCCAAAGGCAAAAATACCAACATCGGAGCGCTGGACTCTAGCGGAGAAAAGATCCATGGCTCCACTCTGGAGCAGCTTCTGGCTTGGGAGAAGAAGGTCTACAAGGAGATCAAGGTAAATTTTCAACTCATCACTCCCCCCCCCCTAACTTTCAATGTTAGCTCCGCCACTGATAGTCACGTAATTAAAAAATTTTAAAAATAAGTAAAATTTAACTAATTGTTTAACTATCTAATATTAACTAACTATAGTCAAATACTTCCAACATATGTGGTTAAGATGGAAAGCATTCTCTCTGGCTAGCCGGGTGGGTTCGATCCCACGAAATAATGTTATCTATAGCACATTTTAATTTAAATTATTTTTAACAAATTTTGTTACATGCGTGCAATGCATGTGCATGTGCATGTGCATGTGCATGTGCACGTGCACGTTACTAGCAGGGTTGGCCCTGGGGTTAGCCGGACAAGCCCTCCGGTTTGGACAATCCCCATGGTTATGGCAACCCCCAAGTCCATAAGTATTCACCTCTCTATCAACAGAGCCTCCGTAGTCCACCCCAACTCCTCCATGTCAACCCCTGGCTGCCACAATCCATATTAATTCTAAATTTTTGAGATCTCACTGGAAAGGTCTCGAGTAGCTCATGATTCGGGAGAGAAATTCCGAATCCGAGCTCCATGTTGCCGCTAGAACTGGAGACATCCACTCCATAAGTTTATCAGTTCTGCATTTATAACTTTCAACTTATATCTTTTGATATCTTTTTTCTGGAGTCAAGAGACAAGGACAACCAAAATTATCTTCGACTAGAGCAACCCAACCTACCTGACCGGCCCTGATTACTCGTATATATAATTCGCTTCTCACTGCCAAGAATACTGAGAGAGAGACATGGTAACAACCAACTAAATAGAATGATGAAATAGAAGTCACAACAAATGATGAAAAAGGAAGGGAAATGTACAATGACAAATTAAACACAAATTTTTCACTTGGTCACATCCTAACACCTGTTTGAGTTATGGTCGTCACGAACATGGCCGACGCCGGGGCTGTGACCAGGGTTCGACGGACGAGCATCATCGAGTGCTACCATAGTACTGCTCTGACATCGGCTCGAGGCTTCTGACACCTTCTCATGATCAGCAGCAATGACGTCACTCAAGAGCCGTCCATCCGAGGAGAGAATGTCATTAGAAAGGATCAGCAGAGTAAGAAGTATGCAAGTATAGATATTCGACTTGTTCATGGCCATGAGAGTATGTGTGTGTGTGTGTGTGTTAGAGAGAGAGAGAGAGAGAGAGAGAGAGAGAGAGAGAAAAAAAAAAGAAGGAAGTAAGCAATGAGAAGGGAAAGAAGAGCTAGATACACTTCACATTCTTGTCTTCTGTCTATTTATAGTACTCAAAACACAATAAACTAACTTAACCAAATGCAAAGATTCCTGACCTGGTCTGTTGAATTTTCAAGTCCATTCATTCCAGAGAAGAAAGTGTACTACCACAGTTTAGAGAGCTCGATCAAGACTGGGTACAGCCTAGCTTGCACGTTCCATGCAGCTTTCCTGGGAGAAGAGCTATTTCGAACGGGGGAGGTCTGCGTCCACGTGGCGGTCAACCATTGACTCCTACCATCCAGGTGGGTCCATGCCAGCAGAAAGACCCATGGCTGATGCCCACATGGACGCTCCACAACCCCCTCTCCCCCTTCAAAATAGCTTTTTCTCTTTCCTAGTACCTTCCTCCCCCCAGCTTCTAGGCCCAACTTCTTGGAAGATTATCATCATGAATAAAAGTATGAACTTTAATTTGGATCTTTAATTAGTTTAATACTCTCACCTTCTACTTTGCATACATGGTCCGCATTCATGTGGTGGCCAACCATTGACTCATTTCGTCTAGGTGGATCCGTGCTAGCAGAGAGACCAATGGCCGACGGCCACGTAGGCGCTGGCGCTCCCTGGGACGTCCAAAATAGCTTTTTTTTTTCTTTTCTAATCCCTCCCTCCCTCCGGCTTCTAGGCCCAAGTTCTTGGAAGATTACCATCATGAGTAAAAGTATGAACTTTAATTTGGATCTTTAATTAGTTTAATACTCTCACCTTCTACTTTGCATACTTTTTGGAGCACATTTGTAAATTAGGGGTAATATGCAAATCTTAATTGCATGTAGCGGAATGTATCAAATATAAGGCTAATTTGCATTTTGCATTAGTCCCAAATCCTTATCTTATTCAAGAGCAAATAGTCCTTAATTATAAGCCCAATCATGTTATATACCCCAGACAATATATATATATATATATATATATATATATATATATATAATTGGTTTAAATGTCTTTTGAATGGTAATCTAATATAATAGCAGCTAGTAACTAACACCAACTATTTTGTGCTACATTATATTTTTGTAGTGCTTACAATAAGCCCTTATGATTATAAGCAATAAGATATAAGATGTTAGAACATATATTATTCCTAAAAACCAAGATTCGCAGTATCGATATCGGAGTCGGTATCAGACCATTCTTTGAGTATCAAATTTTTTTGATATCAAAAAGCAAATAATTATTAACAAATTATTAATATTTTTGAAAATATATGTAATATATTTAGGCATAATTTTAAATATTTTCAGTATTATTTCTTAACAATTAGAAATTGAATAAAATATTAGTCACTATTGTTGATTGTTTTACATGCGATAGATATTTTTTTTTTACATGCTTCTACAACATTACGATAATTTTACACCATTGATGGTTGGTCATTTCCGTTCAACTTTTTTTTGTATAATTGATCAAAAAAGAGATCCCCAATTTCGATATCAATCAATATCGGATATCAATTGAAATCAGATCAGGACATGCTAAACCCTATCGGTATCGACTGATAATGTAAACTATGCTAAAAACATTTTATATATATATTATGCTAAAAACATTATATATATATATATATATATATATATATATATATATATATATTCAATACTGAACCAATGGAGATGTTTGATATGAGCATGCCCAATAGATGTTTGAACAAAGCATCTTGAGGTCCAAATTTTAAATCTAGAATGGGTTGGACTTGTATGGAAATAGTAGAAAATGATCTAGCAACATACAATAAAGTTTGGCTGTAAAGGTCAAAAAATAATATGAAATCTAGAATTTAGAATTTGAGGCTCTAAATTGAGTCTTACTATTCTAAAAAATTAACTCATGCATTTTGAATGTAAAAAAAAATTCAAGCCCAAATTATAGCTCATGTGGCTGGAATGGAACTACCGCAAAACTCCAATTGAACTTTATTGTTCTACAAAATGAACTTATCTTTTGAAACTAGAAATTGGAATAAGTCTTGCTGTTAGGGGTGCAACTCGGACGGATTTGGTCGAACTTAAGCTCAACCCGAGCCCAACCCGATGAATCATAAGGCTAGTATTAGCCCAAGTCCGACCCGACCTCGGGTTCAACATAAGTAGCCCAAGACCAAGCCCGGAGGATCAGGTTGGGCTCGGGTTGAGTCGGGTACATCGAGTTTATCGGACTGTAATATGATATTTAAAATAATTTTAAACAAGAATAATATTTAACACAATCAAATATCAATCATTACAAAATACAAACTGAAATGAGATTTAGGATAAAAAGTTTAATAGTTTGGGTGGAAAATTTTTGGATTTAAACTTTTTTATTTAAAAAGTATATATATATATATATATACAGAGAGAGAGAGAGAGAGAGAGAGTTGTGCTCTAGAACTACCCGGATGGTTTCATATAATGAAATTATCCTATCTTACATAGGTTGGATTGAGATTGAGTGGTTGAGATTAAAAAGTCGTGGGATCTACACCTATTAATTTCAACCACTCAATCTCAATCCTACTCATGATACACTGAGTGGTTTCATAATATAAAATTATCCGAATAGTTTTAGAATACACACACACACACACACACATATATATATATATATATATATATATATATATATATATATATATGTGTGTGTGTGTGTGTGTGTGTGTGTGTGTGTGTATCGAATTTTAGGTTCTTTGAATAATCTGACACATGAATCCGAGTCCAATCGAATTTTTGATCGAATTTAAATATTTTAATTCGAATTTGAATCCGAATCTGACTATCTTCAATTCTAATTCAACCTACTAAACAAATTTATTCTATCGAATTTGAATTTAATCTGTCCGAGTTGCACCCCTGCTTGCTATTGATGCTCTAAGAGGGGGCATCGAACAAATTAAAGCGCAACCGACAAAACAATCCCTTTGTTAATTGCACGTGCACTGAAACTGTGGGATCTCTCCTCCCTGTCCTTTGAATAGATTTACTTGTACGTCAGCCAGCCAGCCAGCCAGCCAGCCAAACCAGAGCCAGCAGGCCGTCAGAAAAGAAAGAAAAAAGCTGCTTAGACAAACTCAACCAGCTATCAACTAACTGGTGCAACAAGCATATATTATTGTAGTTAACTTGTCGTTGCATGCCAAGTTGCTCTACTAAATCCTTCGTAACCACAGCTCAACTAATGGTTTTAATCTTATAATATAGTAAAGTCATGTTAATTAGTTGAAACCATTCATTTTCAAGGGATTGAGCATGCAACTTAAACCACTTTATTTGGACGGCTCTTGTTGTTGTTCAATTGTTTAGTTAGTACTCAGAAAAGCAAACCCTTTTTTTTTTTAGATGTTCGTTTTAACGTTCGAAATTTTATACACGATGTATTACATATCTTTTCGAACTTATTGTCTTCCAACTTCCATCATTTATAAATGAAAGAAATAATACGTCTATGTGGTTCGATTCACTGATCTTCCGTCATCTAGACAGGATCTTATGCTTCTCTTCGATAACCATAAGGCCACTCGAGTTCGGAAAAAGCAAACTTTTCCAACTCATAAAACTTTTAGCTGCATCCGCAAAAGCGCAAGATTCTTTGGTCTTAAAAGAGTACGAGAGCAATTTGAATACTGAAGTCATGGAGAGCCCCTGGTGTGGAAGAAAAAGCAATGGTGTTGGTACCACATGTGTGCTCTTCCATCCAATATTTCTTTATAATATCTGCAAGTTTATGGCACCGAAATTAGATACTAGTTTCTAGTCAATTAGTAGGTTTATACTAAGTACTTGAAAGGTTTGTCATCTAGTCGATCGCCCAGTGTATTAGTACATGGAATGGAATGGAATTGGAAAAGACCGAAAACTTAGAATGTTGATTACAGGTAGGTTGCATGTGAATGTTAGAGGGAAGTTTATTGTAATGAATGAACCTGCAACTCAACTGGAATGGAACATGATAGTAACTCAATAAATATATATATATATATATATATATATATATATATATATATATATATATTAAGTATTCATTTATGTTTTCTGAAATAGTTAGCATTAGATTATATTTTTTTACCATTCATGAGATTAGATCATCAAACTATTCTTTTTTTCTTTTTTGCAAGATTTTGATCTAATCACGCTAATCCAACGACTGCTATTTCGAAGAACATGCAAGAATACTTAAGAGCGGAGATCTCAATCCTTATATATATATATATATATATATATATATATATATATATATATATATATATATATATAATATATATATTTGGAACAAGGTAATTGCGTTACAGACCACACTCTCAGCCCCGCACATGCTCCTACACACACATTAATTCTTTCGTAATTCTCCTGTTGCTCGAACCTGGGGGGGGGGGGGGGGGGGGGGGGGGGGGTGATATGACTCTCTCTAACCACTTGAACTAGAGATCCTTGGTATATATATATATATATATATATATATATATATATATATATATATATATATATACTCTTAAGTATCCCAGCATATTTTTTGAAATAGTAGTCATTGGATTTATCTACTTTGATTGAACATTTTAGTTCAAAATCTCGTAAAAATTTGGATAGTTCAAAATCTTGCAGTCATTGGATCTATGAAAGCATGTCATAGTGAAAACGTCGGTCTGTCGCCTTATGGAATAGTCGGTCTAGTTGGTACAAGATAACATATCTCAGAAATATATTCATTGCCAGCAGAATAAGCATAAAATTGAGAGACAAAAAATATATGAAAAACGATTTTTTTTATTGATAATTTACATCGGAATTACAATGGTTGTTAGACCAAAAAACAACTTGACTACAGACAATGGATCTTATTACAATGAACGATGTTACATGGCTTACAACTCACAAACGCATGATATTTACAATTTTCAATACATTATGTCATTAATAAAAAATATATATCTTTCAGGAGAAAAATTTTAAGTTGCCAAACGAGCTTCAAACGCCTCAGAACGTCCTAGTGGCTCCCCCATCTATCGATGTTACATATATTAGAACATACATACACAAGAGATTTACAATATTTTACACATTATATCATTTATAAAAAAAAGATAACATCTTTTACAAGAACAACTTTAAGTTGTCAAATGAACTCCAAACACCTCAGAATGTCCTAGCTACTCATGAACATGTGGAGGAGGGGGTCAGCACATTAGAAAATACACTAGTATGAGCGATATCAACCTGACTCGCCCAAACCAATATAATAATCATGTGAGAACATGTAAAATTATTATGTGATCTTTTTGCTTTTTCTAGAGTCGGTTAACAATCCATAAACATGTATATGAAACAATAAATGTGTCACTTAAAGTGATTCTTACTCAAGTCCCCTATCCTTACTTACAAACCAGGATTATATATATATATATATATATATATAAGGATTATATATATATATATATATATATATATATATATATATATATATATATATATATATATATATATATATATATATATATATATATATATATATATATATACTCCAATCGTTTATTATTAATGGAAGAAATAATCCACTTTCTCGTGTATTTGAACTCGTACCACCATTCCGTGTGTGTGTGCGCGCAAGCAAGCAAGCGTGTTAGCATTTATTATATATATGTGTGTCACGAGTCTGCCCCTATAATCAAGTGTTAGTATTCATATAATATATAAATGTGTCATATGTCCATTCATGTATCAAATTATTTGGTATACAAAACAGTTTTTATTAGCATGCAACCTAACTATGACAGTGACTGGTGACAAACTATTGTGGACCATATATGGTATTGTTGAAGGACCGTAAAGCAACTCTAGTTGGGGGTGAATAGAGTACAGCGGAATAATCTCCCCAATTAAAAATTAAGCAGAGTGAAGGCAGTAAATAACTAGCAGTGTATATGCAATATAATAAAGTAAGAGAAAGAGAGAGCAAACGCAAACACCGCGATGTATACTGGTTTTCCTCTGAGAGGACTAGTCCAGTCCCGAAAACTCAAGCTCAAAGTTTTATCCACTATAATCACCAATATAAGATTTGATCCGAAGGCTTGCTACTTCTTTGCACCACAAGATTTGATCTGAAGTCTAGGAAGTTGATCTTGGAGATAAGAAAGTTTAGGCTCTGAGGGAGTACTCACTATAGGATAAAAAGATTGAGAATGGGTGAGTAAGTAAGAATGTGAAAATCCAACTCTATTTATAGGTTATTACCAAACCGAGTTTGGCCAGAATTCAGTATGGAATATTTGAATTTTCGAACGTTGGAGGCTAAAAAATCAGGAGCTAATTAAACTGGTTGTTTTCATACCAAAATGGTAACCGAGTTCGGGGCAAATTTGGCCCGAGTTCGGTTGCTAAATATGGTAGGCTTTATGAATGAATGTGGACTGATTTTATGGTAGGGTTCGAGGTATATTTGAGGGGACTTTGGGTTATGCCAGTGCGACTCAATTTATACAAGTCCTATGCTCAAATAAAATATCTAATTACATATAAAAACCAAGAGCACTGATGACGCCAAACTTTTGAAACATCTGCTGACTTGAAGACATTTTTTCTCTTGACGGCAGTTGTCCAAAGATAACCAGATATGGGAATCTGAATACCCTATATTTTTGTATATTGATAGTGAACATGATATACAGAGCAGAAACTTAATGTAAGATAATATAATAGGAATTGTTTGTAGGTTTAGGTTAGAAAGTATTGGGAAGGAGAGAATAACTTGAATTCCACCTACAAAATTTTGTAATATAATAACAACAAAAGCTGATCAGCAATTAAGCTCTTTCATAAGGCCTTGCGAATTGAGTGTGTGAGACTTAGCTCACTTACATGTTTAAGCCCATAAGAGGCAGGGCCGAATTATAATACTGTGCCACCCAGTCTAAGTTACCTGTTTAAGCCATGAGAGACAGGGCCAGATTATAATACTGTGCCACCCAGTCTGAGTTAATTGTACCTGAATATAAACACACATATTTTGATTTAAAACATCGAATGGGTGAATTAAGAATTTAATTGTTAAGCCTATGAGAGGCAGGGTCAGATTCTAAGCACCGTGCCACCAAGTTAAAGCATGATCCCTGGTGTACAGGATTGTTGACGGAAAACTAGTTAAAGTGGTTATTCACAAATTGCATCATCATCATTTAGGAAACTTGTATGTGTTTGTGATTGCGATTGATTATTGATTTCTTATCTAGGGTATACTACTTGCTAGTCAGCTGGTACGTAAGTTGTTTCGGTGTCGTGATTCATTCCCTTGTCCTTGTTTGGTGTAGGGTTGGACTACTGTACTGATGACAGGTTACTGAATTCAGTTGATGATATAGATATTGATATATGTTAGATGTTATACAGTAAACTGTTATTTCGTTGATGCATTATGCTTAATAATTATGATTATGACTGTGATTGTGATTATAATTATAATAATTATGACTATGACTTATTATGACGTAAGTATAAGGCGAACACTGAGGAATTCACTAGAATCAAATCTAGTCAGAATCGTATTTCTAGTTAACGCATTAATCATTATGAATTATCCAGTTCCTTTACTTTGGAATTCCGAGAATCCTACTTATTTTCATATTATTATTTCATTTAACTTATTTCTCCGTCCTTGACTGAGGGCTTACATGTCGTTTGATGACATAGTATTGTTTATCAAATATTGAACAAATATTGGAGAGCAAGCTCGTGATGCTACTATTTCAGGCGATCTACTGAAACCAGATTTATTTATTAAAGGTATAATTGTATTGTTATGTATATTGGGTAAATGGTTGTAATCGGGTAGAATAGCAAATTTTTTATTTATAGTTTAGAATATCCTATAATCAACTTGTTATTTAATGTATTATACACACTGTGACCTATTATAATCCTATCCTAAAATCTTACGGGCGACAATCGCAAATACGGGTAAAGCTGTATTCGTATGGTGCGTAGCCTGGGGATGATATTACGTACCCGGCTCACCGTATTCTGGGAAACGGGGCATGACAAAATAGCATATGTGTTCTTCAAGATGCAAAATATTTAAACTAAGAACCTAAATTTATTTAATTACTTCTTTAGGTTCTTTGAACTCCTCAGACTTGGATATTGGACTAGAGCCTCATCTTCAGCCTGCGGATCCAGGCAAGTATACCTTGCCATACTGTAACTCAGTTCCATTTTTACTTATTTATTTTATCTATATATTGTGTGCGCTTTGGATCGAAATCGTTACTTAGTGTCTGGGTCATATCCGGGTGCAGATGTTCGTCGGTAACGTCTAGTATCGATTGTTAGATGTTTTTCGATACCTTTATGTACATAATTAGTTACATCGGAACTCTAGGACACATTCAGACACTGTCATCGTGCCAGACTTCATGTATCCTGATAGTGTCAGCATGACCGAAACCTGTGATGACTATAGGATCCTGATTGGTGCTAGTTACTTCAGTATGACGAGACTGTTTAGATAGAGGTTCAGGCTCAACAAGCTGCGGGTGCATCTTATTGACCGCATTGGGAGGGAAAGACAATTACTAGACGCTTGGGCTACTTTGCATGAACTATATATATATATATATATATATATATATATATATATATATATATATATATATTTACGTAGAGATCCTGTATCCGGAGTCATAGTACTTACTTACTGTGTGTCTCTGTGCTCGAAGCTACGGGTAGGCACCGTGTGTCTCTGTGCCTCGGAGCTACGGATTTATATTTGGAAAGCCCACGTGTCAAACATTGTCTTCAAGTGGTGTCTCACTTAGGTGGTTATTCTAGATTACACCGGCGTATCATATATTTCCTTTATGTTTTACTATGGCATATTATTTTTGTACCTTGTTATGTCACTCTGAGGATCTGGTTCACTTTCAGGCATAGGCGAGGAGGACTACCCGGAGGAGTATGGACCGGGTGTGTATCCAGGAGCAGGACTTGTAGCAGAGGACGAGATCCTTCCTGAGGACTTTGCTTGATCACCGATAGTAATTTTACCTTGGGTCCGGTATCATTATCTAGTTAGCAGATATTGGCCCTAGTTATCTTATTGCTTCATTTTATTCAGTACTTTTATTAGTGGGTTTGTCCCCGTGTGACTCTATCCGTATTGTATTATGGTACATTTCCAGACCTTTTTTTTTTTGGCACATTAGTAGACTTATTTTCTCTATGTGTTTCATATTCTTATGTCTATGGATGAGATTAGTTACATTGCTTATGTTTTAATGTTGGGTTATATTATTGTACTTTACGGCTTAGGTGCACTCCATCGGGTCCATTAGATTGGGATGCCCGTCGGAGTGTACCCGCTGGCCAATGCCACATGGCTCAGTTCCTTATATTTGGAACTGGGGTATGATACATCCAATTTAGGTTAGAATTTGATGGCCGTCTTATGAGTCATGGTGCGTACAAGCATCTCCATAACATAGCCCTCTGAGAGTACTGTTGAAAAACCTGTCGGATTGTAAAGGAATACGATGTCCTTTACCAAAGTTCAGACCTTCAGCTTTTTGGAGGTCGTATCCATCTTCGACATGAGACAGAGTGATTATTGGCTGTAATAATGGAACAGAGGTAGCTCATTATTTGTTGCGTTGAATACTATTAATGACTCAGTCTGAGCCGAATAAGGAGCTCTGTGCACAGGAACACTGTCGTGTATACACGAGGGAGTTGGCTGAGTTGTACGCGTAGAATCACTGCCATATACGCACGTTTGTCTACCGCGTCGAGGACCATCGCTTGTTGCACATTTTTGTATATTGTGCAGGAAAACACTGTCTGTTGTCCGCAAGGATTTATTATGACAAAAAGTACTATCGTGTACATGTGGAGGGTAATACGTCCTTGCGCTGAAGACTTGCTCGGATGCGTACAATAGAGTACTGCGTATCATACGCCATTGCTGATGAGTCATGCAAGACAGCTTTTGTGCACGGGGAGACTTGTCGAGCTGCGGTGAGCATCCGAAGTCTACAATTGGTGCTTTCTAAGGAAATGATCATGCTGCACGGCCTGCATTGCTTCCCCTTTAACCTGGTCGTTGAAGGTGCTATTTGTTGTGCCAGCCTTTGAGCAATGACCTCACCTCTTGGGGTGGTAAGTGATACCGTCTGCTACTCGATTGCGAGCTGACAGGAGGTTGATGACCTCCCTGATTGCCTGGGCTGGGACCACTCCGTCTTGGGCTTCCGTCGGTGGGGAGTTGCCAAATTGGAGGGATACTATATTTGCCATGGCTGTCTTATCCTCGAAGTCGAGGGTAAGCTCATTGGTATTGATCAATTTCTTGATAAATCTCTTCAACATAGAGCAGTCTCTAGTTGGATGATGAATGTACCGATGAAAGAGGCAATATTTTGGGTTATTGACCTTGACAGCCTCTTCAGGGCACCTGATGTTGGGTAGCCGAAGTTTGTTTTCCTTCATCAGTATGTTGAAGATCTCAATGATGTCATCATCATTGAAGGAGAAAGTCCCCTTCGGCTTTGGGGATTCCAATATCTGAGTCGTACGGTCCTCCAGGGAGACTGGTAGTTTTGTATTATTTTTGTACTTGGAGGGAGTTCTACCCCTAGTTTTGGATGCTGCTCTCTCTCTTGTCGAGGAAGGCTACCCCCAGACATGTCATTGTCTGGTTCTTGGGAATCAATGTCCTTACCGTATAACGGGTTGGTGTGGATCACCAGGAGATTGCTACCCCCGGCTTGGAGAGTTACTGCAGTCTCTGAGGGTGGCAGGACCATGTTTGCCTTGATCTCCAGTATTGCCTGGGCCAGAGCCTGTATTGTGGCACTTATTGTGTGCATTATTGCCTCAAGATCATCGAGACGTTGGCGATCGCTGAGCCCTTCCGTCTTTGGTTCCTGATTCGTATTGTCCTCAGGGAAGACGGGCATGATTGCATCGTCTTCAGACTCATAGGAGATGCTACTCCCAGCTTCAGATGATGCTCTGACTATTCGAGGGTGACTACCCCCAAACATGTTATTGTCTGTTCCTTGGGAGTTACAGTCTTCAGGGGAGGTAGGTATTATCTCACCATCTTTCGATTATGGAAGATTGGTACCCCCATCCCTAGATGCTGGATTAACCCCAGGCACGTTGCTATCAGCTTCTTCAGAATCGTTGTCCTCAGAAAAAGCCAAAAGTGTTACATATTCTTCAGAATCGTAGGGAATGCTACCCCCAGCTTTGGAAGTGTCATGACCCGCACCCGGTATAGGGGTACGAGTACGTGGGTACGTCCAGCCTACGCCATAGCATCGGCGGTAGAACGCTGTCTCGATCTTCTATATTATCTAACATCTCACACTATATATATATAATATCTATCATGCCATCTCAACTCCAAATGGAGGAGCAATATGATGATATAATAAAGGCTATTCAATACTCAATCACATATAAAAACTAAAGGAAGATTTAAGCACGATATGGAATAGAAAGAAAAGAAATACAAGTCTCAATACACCACAGGTCCAACTCAACATCTAAACATAACTCAAGATCTCAAAATAATAATACAATCCAAAATCTAACTAAAAACAACTACTATAATATATGAAAATCTAATTGGCCTCAGTATCTGGCACTACATCCTCAGGTGGCACTCTATCTGTTAGCTCATAGTAAGTGGGACACATCCTCACTAACCAGTCATTTAAAAAAAATATCCAGTCAGAATTGGAGCAAAGTACAACCCAATAGCAGTTCCAATTAATTGATAATAACTATAAACAGAAATAGAGAATATAATACAAGACGAGAAATAATGAACAATATCATACTATGGTAGAAGAAACAGGTAAACAAGAACAATATGGTATACACTAAACACAATAAAAGAGAACAAGACAATAAAATATAATATGGTGAAGAACTGTAACTATACTAAGTGTTTGAAATACTAGTTAGATATATGATCATCTTGGGTTGAACATTGTCTACTTAAATGTTGGATAAACATTGTCTACTTAAACATTGAACATTGAACATTGTCTAGGATTTGATTGCATATCTAGCTAACACTTTCCTTTTCCCCGACTAGTATAATGGCTCCAACCATGACACGTTATAATACAAGATACTCAAGGCATTGTAAACATTGAACATTGTACATTGAACATTGTCTAATATTAAATATTATCTTTTAACCATATGAGAATACGAGGAACAATGAAACAATAAATAACATCTCATGACTGATCCATGTGTATACTAGTCTGTGTAGCAATGTGTCAAGAGTCGTATAAAATATTTATAAATACTTGCATTATAGTAATTATCAAATAATAAAAACTATCAGATAATGTACTCGTCTGTGATCCAGAACAATGAATGTCAAACTATGTCTGAACTGGTGTCACACAGACCTATATATGGAATATTATATTAATACAAGATTTTAGAATAAAAATAAGTTAAACTAGTCAAATTCTAGGTCATAAAGTCATTTCTAAGTTAAAACAGTCAAACTAGGCCAACTCTATGTCAAACTTAGTCAAACTAGCTATTTCTATGTTGTATGAGTTCATCTCTGGGATATTGGGTCCATACACTATGTAACTAGGCTATACTAGCTATGTTAGGATACTAGGATACCAACACTATACCGTATCATAAGATACGTAAATTATTAGATATAAAAATACAATTATATATATATATATATATATATATATATATATATATATATATATATATATATAGTATCCCTAGCTAAACTAATGCTAAGTGGATACCTTGGCTTTGAGCCAAATACGGTATCACACCACCTACACACCCCTCTTGATACACAAATCCAATACCTTGAGTATAAACTAATACCTTGACATTACCTTGGTATCACAAGGTAATTCAATATCTAACATTAGCTAACTAACCAACACCTCACTATACACTAATATTCATTTAAACTTATAACAATACTATACCAACTATCATAACTAACATATATACCCTTTGATAATTAATACACGTACCCAAGATACCTCAACTCTCATTACCTTGGTGTAACTCAAGGTAAACTAGAAATAATATCAACCAATGATAACTAGTGCTTATATATATATATATATATATATATATATATATATATATATATAACTTACTAACTTATCAATATATACACTAACTTATCAATATATACAACTAACTTATCAATATATACACTAACTTATCAATATATACACTAACTTATCAATATATATAACTAACTTATTAACTAGCTTATCCTAACTTATCAACAACTTAATTATAATCACTCAACTACTGCAGCTTATTGCTATTGCTTCTGCTTGCAGCAGCTTACTGCAGCTTATCGCTGCTTTCTGCAGCTACTTTCTGCTTCTGCTGCTGCTTCTGCTTACTGCTTCTGCTGCTGCTTCTGCTTCTGCTTACTGCTTACTGCTTCTGCTGCTGCTTTCTGCTGCTTTTGCTGCTGCTTTTCCTGCTGCTTATTCCTGCTTATTCACTTCTTATCCACTGTTTTTGTACTGTTTTTGCTCCCCCTAGCTCACATGCACACATACACTCACTCACATATATCTATATACATACACTCACTCATATATATATATATGCTAACACATACCCACAATAATGATGCACATGAACTCTCCTACTCTCCAATGACCACCAACACACCTCAAATAAAATAAAAAACATACATATAACTATATATATATATATATATATATATATATATATATATATATATATATATATATATATATATATATATATATATCATATAACAATTATAAATACAATACTCTAATAGTTATAACCAAGGTAAATTGAATTGGAATACAAAGTATCAAACATGTGGACGGTACCGCACCCGTATCACACTCGATCTATGATACGCTTGCGATACGGCTCCACCACACCACCAAACGTATCATGAAGGACACGAGAAAGTATAGAATCATAATTAGAAGTAACACGAAGTGTTATCTACTCATCTACGTGCCCGTGTCAAAATATGACATGCTCAAACCCCCGTGTCAGAAGAAAACCCCCAAATCAACCCGTAGCGCCAAATTATCGTGATACGGCCTACACTTATCTAATTATGGACACTTACCTAGTCTCACACAACCAAACACATGTCAATTTGGTCTAATTGACCTATTGACAAACACATGATATGCCAATCTCGAAATTTCTCTAAAATTGACACAAAATACGACATAAAACTCACAATACACAACAAAATAGCCTAGAAATTGTTCCTATAGGTATTCCTATGCCATGGGATCATTCCTAATGGTCAAATGCATGATTAAGAAGCTACAATGAGAGGAAAATTCAAGAATTACCAATTGGGAGATGGATTTCCAATAAAAATATATTGGACATAATCCGGACACGATCTCTTTACCAATGCTCATCCTCCTTGTTCTTCTTGCTTCTCCAAGCTCCAATGCTCCTTGAGTGATGAGAATGAGAGGGAATAGAATAAATTTGGAAAGAATTGATGGAGGAATTGTATAAAAAATCAATGGAGAAAAAATAAAAAATTGGGGATCTAGAATTTGAGATGTAGAATGAATGAGCAAATGAGAGAAGAAAGAGAAAGAGAGGCCTATATGTGGCCAGCCCCAAGTTCCCCCTTCTCCAATCAATGTTCAATGACCACTATACCCCTACATGCTAACATGAGGAATAATTAAGAAAGGGTATTTTGGGAAGTCTCTAACTAATTCTCCTTAGTTAATTGGTGGGAATGGGTTAATTGGGCCTAGTCTATGTTGGTTCACTATTTGTCATGACAAGTCTAATTTAGGTCCACTAATGTCAAGTCAAATTAAATAGGCTAGTCCCCTAACTAAATTAAATCCTACAAGCCTCTAATTAAATATAACACTCTAATAATTAAATAAATAATACAAGCATCAAATAAATATACATGGCCCACTAATATTAATATTATATTCTTAAAATTAAATAACTAGGCCAAATTACCAAATTATCCCTAGCTGAAAAAGTGGGGGTGACAGAAAGTCGCAACTTCTTGATGAGGGTGATTACCTGTAGGAAACTTGGCATTTGACCCTTGAGATTCACTAACCATTCGCAACGCCCGGTTGTCGTAGAGTTCTAGAGGATTGCTACCCCCAGCTTATATAACCCCCAGGGGTTCTGAGGAAGAACTGCCCCCAGGGGGTGACAGCTTCTTCCTTGAGTGGGTGTCCTAGAAGACGCCTACTGCCGGCGTCGTTGTCAGCCCTCCGGGTAGTCGCCTTCGTGATGCAGTGGTAAAGAGCACCCGACTAGAGGTATTTGACTTCTTTCTTCCCTTGGTGGCAGGAAGTTTTCCAGTTTAGTAGCATGAGATGAAGGGCAACTCCTCCTCCCCTGATACTTGCACCTGATCTCCGGGTTGCTGTCAGGTAGGTACTTTTTGGTGCAGTCGTTGGAAGGCTGACTGTCTGTCCGTGAGTGTTGTTGCTTTATTGTAACAGCAGTTGATAATGATGTTGGTGTAGCTGTGCCTCAGAGAGGGCACGTCGCATGCCGCAGTTGTTTTCCTTGCTTTGTGTTTGTGAGTAATCATGTCACGTAAATCATATGAAGAGTATTTTACCTTTGCATCATCTTTGTGAGTCCGGGTACCCCAGGCACACGGATGCGCAGGTGTTGTGTTTGCCCCCTGGCTTGGGGTTTGTACACGAACTCGCCCTGAGGAACCGGTGGAAGACTTTTGAGACTGACCATATCCATTGGTGTAACGCCCCACAACCGTACGGTACGTTACGCTGAGTCGGAATGAATGAGGCAATAGCTGGTTACATTTTGATTTGTTGGATTTGGGAACAAGCATTGATTTGAGTTGGTTTCATGTGCAGATTGCTAGCGGAGTTTGATGGAACTCAGGTGTTCGTTCAGAGCAGTACTGAGATAGCTGGATTGGAGTGATAATGTCATCTTCCTTAGTCCGATCGGTTGAATGATTTGGAGAGTACGGCCTGCTCGTACGGTCATACCAGTTGAGTAGATCATGCTTTGCATCAGACCACGGGTTTAAGGGATCGGCCATATCGGCAGGACTGGATGCTTAACGGAATCAACTTGGTGAGTGGGCTCTGTCCCTTCTCCTCTACTATTTTATGCCTAATAATATGGAAAATATGTAAAGGCTTGAACACTTGGACTGGAACTTGGAAATTACTACACTGAGGTGTGCATAGAGTGTACGTCGTTTGCTTGGATAGGATCGTAGCTTGAATTAATTTGCGCGTATGGGTAGTTGGAGCTAGAGTTGGATTATATTTGGGGCAGTTAGAGTAATAAATAGAATTATGCTTGGAAAGTTGGATGATCTGGGTTGGAACATCAGGAATTCGGGCGAGCAAGCGTGCATCCGTGTACGAGTATCACTTGGACGCTTTATCAAGAAAAGCGTGCAGTTGTGGTTCAAAACCGAACAACTGCATCGGCGAGGGCATTGTGCCACTGTTGGGGCATTGTGCCATGGGATTGTTCTGAGTGTGGGGTGTTGCACCAATTAGAAATACTGTATCGAGAAGCGGCATTATGCCTATGGAAATAACTTGAGATTTGTGCCTTGGACTATATGTTGGATATTTAGTTATGGATATTTGGTTATGGATATATTTGGTTGAATTTTGGTTGGTTGAGTCTAGGATCACTTGGTGGGGCAAGAATATTCGATCCTCTCATCATACCTACTTGGTGTCTGCATATCACGGACAACTTGTGTTGCACATGGTTTCGTCTCCTCGAACGGGATAGGCTCCGGAGCACCGGGGACCGTTCGGCCATGGAGGAGACAATGGTAACGTGCCTTGGGCGCGGGTACCGGTAGTTCGATATGACCAGGCAGGCTAGATACTCGGTCTGGATCGAGTAGGACTATACTTGATCAGTCCGATCAACGTCCTTTATGGCTTGGTCAGTGACTTCATATAGATAAGAGCTGGTTTGCTTTGCTTTGCTTTGGTTTGTGCTTTTCGTGTAGGCGACGGCCACCTTGCCTCGGCAAGAGTGTGCATATCAAGATTGGATTGTGGTTTGGATTGAGGATAGATATTGAGGCTTGGAAATGGTCGATAGGTTCTCGAGTTGCTTGGGTTTGAGTAGGACAGTTTGCATGCTAGTTTCCTTCGAGTTGGTTATATATTGCTTGTCGATAATATTGAGTTGAATGCTTGTATGCTTAAATTAATTTAAAGCTTTTCTTAACATGTCATACCTATGCCATGAAATAAATCTAGGATTCAACTAAAAAGATTACCATATAACTGTTTGTATTCACTTTTTACTTAGTGTCGGCTTAGACGAGTGGGTTATCCCGTTCACCAGTACGGCTGTGTACGACCCACGTTTGTGGGCATTATTTCAGGTATGCAGGTGTAGTGGCGCTGATTGGATATACGGGACATAATGTATGAACGGTAAGTACCTTTGTGGGCTAGAGAAAGAGCAAGAGTATTGTATTTGTCTTTATGGCATTCTCCTTTGTGGTATTTTATTTGGACCCTATCGAGAGCTTTGCTACGTATACTCTAATGTGTGCTTGGTACACAATACTTGACTTTCGCTGCAACTTGGTCATTTCGATGATAACTTTGGTGTTTGACAACATCTCCTTGTACGAGCGCAACTCCAGTCTCGTACGGCATCACGTCCCGATAAGAACGATTGTCCTGCGGGAGCACTGCAATGTGGTGATTCACGTTCAACGGGGACCATTGATCTTGCGGAAGATTGGGACGTGACAATATTGGTATCAGAGCGCCTGGTTTATTTTCCTCGGACTTGGTCCTTCACTTCATCACAAACTCTAAATAGCTTTCGCGTGTCGTTTAGCTCTTGGCTCTACTCAGTGCCGTATTGGATGTTTCATGCAATAAGTCTATATATTGTTGGTTGTAGCTGCATGTTGTGCTTTGTTGTGTTGCTTTTGTTGGTTTTCGTTATATCGCTTAGCATCGTTAGGCGTTGTTGCATTCGTGCAGCAAGTTGGGTGGCGTTGTTGCATTTGTGCAGCAAGTTGTGAGGTATGTTATTGCTTTGGTTGGCTTAGTTGTCATTCAGGGAGTTTCTGGTTGCATCAGTAGATCAGTTGGTTGGTAGACGAGATTGGTTATGCGGCATGTTGTGAGTAGAAGCATTGTATTAAGAATGGATCGTTGCACGAGTTGCTTGTGTAGCGAAAGTGTTGGATAGAAGTTTGATTTTTGGCTGGGTATATCACATAGAGCATTGGCTGAGTAGGTTTGAGTTTGGCTTGGGAATATCAGGATAGCATTGCACGAGTTGCTCGTATAACAAATGTGTAGAACAGTTGGGTATTGGGTTGGATTACTTGAAAGAGAGCTCGATGCACGGGATTGCTCATGTTGCGAAAGTATCAGACGGTTTGAGAATAGCTGGAAGCATTGAGAATGGAACCTAGTACAAGTTGCATAGCGAGATTGATGGAAAGAGTTGGATGGTTAAAGAATTGGCTGAGTTTCGTGTCAGACTTGAGTTGGGGATGGCAGGATCACGCATAAGGGATGGTTCGAACGAATTTTGGATTAGTGCAAAGGAATCGTAATGCCAGTAGCGACTTGATTCGGAGTGGTATATGGGATACCACATAGTGAGCAAGGCATTAAAATATTTTGGATAGACATTAATGGAAATTGCCTCAACGGACTCGGATAAAAGGAATATAAGTTGGTTGGTGCACATCGGCTGAGTTGGGAATAAAAAATAGAGCAAGCGAATATTGAGTTGAGCACTCGAGAATGGACTTGTGCAAATGGAAGTATCATTGGACTTGGGTGATAGGCAAGATCGGAATAAATAGATAGAAAGAGTGTTTGGAAATTTGAAGGATTAAGGAAGACCAAGTATTGGAAACAGTTGAGATTGTTCGGATGGAAAGCCGAATATCAGATTTTGCTTGCACAATTTAGAAGTTCGGTGGAGCATTCATGAATGCAAAGAGAGAGTTGAGCATGAGAAAATGAACAGTTGGGATACGCTTGAGCGAAGTGATGAGTTAATTGAAGGATAGCGAGCACGAACTACAAATTTTGGAAACATATTGGAGCTGTTGGTTGATCAATGAAACACGTTTTGGTTTAGAGGGCCAATGTGATGGATTCACACAAACTTAAAGGATTTTCGAAATTGGCACTCGGGAAGTTTGAATCAGGTTTGGCGAAAGTAAAAATTTGGCAGAATGATGCAACGATGGTAGACGGATTCTTCAGAAGACATAAACGGGCATAAGACAAGTCTAGTTGATGTTAAGTCAGATTGGAAATTAACACTTGCAGTACTGAGGTGGATTGAGGCAACAAGTATAGGCAATATGGATTTAAGATTTATGTTGGAACTGATGCACGAGTCATTGAGAGTGTGTGGACTAATCGAAACATAGAGAAAATCAAGACGGGGCAGGAATTGTGGTGGATGGACTTTTGAAGATAGCTAAATGAAATAGCAACGTTGGAGCAAATCACTGTGCTGCTCGAGTAAGTTGGACGTGGATTATGGAATACGGCAAACGGATAAGAATTTGGAGCAAGCCTTTGGTTTCGGGAATCATTGCAAGTGGTAGTGCGAGAGGTCGAACATGGCAGTTCGGGAAAATTTGATGGATTCAGGACAGAACGACGGATCGATGGAAGACGGTTTCAGTGAGCGCAGTTCTCGAATTGTGGCTTGGATAGATAGCAAGACTCTAGGTGGTTAAGTGGTATTTGGTTGACAGATCGTCAGAGGTAGTACATGAAGTGCTCAAATTTGGAAGTTCGTTCGGATGGAATGGTTGGATTATGGCTTGGATTTGCAGATATGATATAGCATAGTTCATAGTAACTGTCCATCATGATGACTTACAATTATCGAATGTAGCTTCGGGACAGCTGACCCTAGCGACTTGACCGCCAAATCAGAGATGAATATTATAGACCTATAGAATGACCCTTACGGCGGCGCATTTGGGAATGCGTCGAGAGCAGATATGAGTAGTGTGTGTTGAAGATTGGCCTATTGACTGAGTGTTGGATTTGAGAGACCCTTGGGATCGCCTTCAGCTGAAGATGCAGCCAGAAGATCGAAGCGATGGTGGGAATGGCCTAAGTCAACTGATGAGATTCGGAGTCGCAGATTTTTGAAGATAGCATCGCTGTGACTCGTCATGCCCCGGAAGGGAATAGCATTCATATGAATTAATGACTGTGAAACTAGCTTGTGAAGTTAAAGCAGCGGCTCGTTTAGATCAACAATACTGAAAGGGACAGATGTGCCTCAGATTTATAAGATGCATCAAAACTTAGTCTGGGATGCATGCTCGTACAGAAGGCGAAGGTGATATCATGTGCTTCGAGGTAGTGGAAGCAGCACAAAGAACTATTCCATGCGTAACCTAGGAATTGTGGTGAGTGTGTCCATGTTGAAATCGTGGTGACACTATCCCTTTGGCGTGGCAATTGTCACGACCTGCACCCGGTATAGGGGCACGAGAGCGTGGGTACGTCTAGCCTACGCCGCAGCATCGGCGGTAGAACGCTGTCTAGGTCACAGTAAATACTAACATAACTAAATACCTATCAATGATATCAATCTCCATAAGGAGGATAATATACATCTCATAATATCTCATAATGTAAACTCAATCACAACAACTATAAGAGTAAGGCACGATAAGAGATAAGAAGAATGACATAGTCAAACACCATGTCTCAAAATATAGATAAATCACAGTCTAGTTGTCCGACATAAGTCTCCACAAGTCTCAAATTAAACTTAACATAAGTCTAAACATAAACTAAAATAAACCTTAATAAGTCTCAGATACATAATATAAATACTATCTAGGTAGCTGCAGGTAATGTCTCCTCTAAAGGAATAGTCTCCTCTAAGATCTCTGGTGTGTAATCTGCAACTATACCCGGTCCATAGTGTATGGTACAGAAATTCTCAAGATCCTCTGGAAAAAATATCCAGTCAGGATTGGAACGAAGTACAAGCACTAACAGCAGTTCCACATATATTGACAAAATCTATATCACAGTGTAAAGAAATACAAGACAGATATAAAAACTGGCAATAAGAAATACTGGAATAATGAAGTACTGGAAATAAATAGAATAAATAGAATACTGGAGCATATGTCATCATCAATGTACATCTAGCAATGAAATAGAAATACAAGTACACGCTAGAACAATGAACTGGTATATATGTGAATGCTAGAATCATAACTAGAACATAAGGAATACTGGATCAAGATACTAGAGATACATGTCAAGAACATCTAACTAAGTGTGTGAAACATCAGCATATCATGTGATCGGCTTAGGACTGATCAGGCTTGCTATGTATGACTAGCTATGATTCATGTAAGGTTAGGCTAACTATCCGGATAGCTATGATGCGAGCAATAGTCAGGCTAGTCACACATAATAGGCTATGAGGCATATAATGGTCAGGCTGCACCGACGTAAGATGTGGGTGAACTATGATGCATGTAAAGTTTGGGTATGATCACATAAGCTACTAATATTTTCCTATTTTTCTCCAGCTAGCACGATGGATTCCAAATCATGACTCCTCGTGACAGGTCTCGATGATGCCAACTCGTGTAAATAACAGTGTCAGAGTCATGTACGCTATACAACAAGAGTTATAGAGATAATCAACATAATAGAAACTGTCAGAGAATATACTCGCCTGTGGTCCTTAGCTGGCAATACCAATATCCTGGTTCCAAAGTATCGTCTGAGTGATCCAACAGTCCTATAGACATATCATATAACACAATTCTGCATCAGATATTACACTAACACACAATCCACACAATAACTCAGAGACTATGCTAGGGTGTCACGTCTGTAGTTGCTGTGCATAACATACAGTCAATGATACGGTCTTGCCAGTACGTCGGTGTATATGTGGCAGTCTGCTATCATGCTACGTGGTCACAGGTCAATGTAATTACGGGGTATCCGTGGTCACATTCTAGTCATCTAGTACATATACTACATAGTACATACTATGAACTAACATATACATAATATCCATTGGTTACAATTATAATAGATATATGTATATATATATATATATATATATATATATATATATATATACTTTAAATAGAATTAATACTATGCACATAGATATATTAGCCATGTACTAGGGATACATGTTCAATACATATACGTATGTATATATATATACTAAATTTAAGAATTATACTATATATATATATATACTAATCGGGCTCATATATATATAGATATATACTATGTACATACAATCATACCAATATACCATCATATACAAAATACCATATCTAAATACGTATGCAATATGATGGTAAAGTACGATGGGGAGCATACGTGTACATACACGTGAGGGGGAAATCGAACCTGGGTACGAAAAATGAGGGGTTCGATGTCTAGGTGGCTGCTGTCGAGGTGTGGGAGCGCTGACAGGCGGTTGTGGCGAGCTTCCGGCGTGCTTCTGGCGAATGGCAGCGGGATCGGGATCCGCCCAGGCGAGTGCTGGCGGTTGCAGGCGAGTCGACCAGTCGATCGGCAGTGGGTTCAGGCGTTCGTGGGGAGTGGGATGGTTAATCGAGCAGGAACGAGGCTGGCGGGTCCTTCGGTCAGGAATGGTCGATGGCCGGCGGGGCATTGTCTGGGCGGTGGAGAACGGTGAGGCAGCTTCGGCTCCGGCGGGATCGGGTTCAGCGGCTTCTGGGTGCAGCGAGGTCGGGGAAGTTGTCGTATGGAGGAGACGGCGGTGAGGGGTTGTGGATGAGGCAGGCGTTCGGGTAGGGTGAGGCTCCGGCGAAGATGGGAGGAGGGGATCGGCTGATGGCTTGGTTTGGTTTAAGGGAAATAAAGAAAGGAAAAGTAAAAAAGAGTATTTATACATAAAGGGGTTTGGTTTAACCTAAAAGTTGAATTTGGTCAACCCCTTGGGAAAAAGGGTCTTCTCATGGATATTTTTAATGGTTAGGATTCAATTAAATTTAAATGAATGGCCATGATGCATTGGTTCAAGGTTTTGAGGCCATAGTTTCAAGGAGATTGATATTGCATTGTACACTCCCAAAAATTATGGAAAAATACACATGAAGAGGAAATAGGTTTATTTAAGTGTTGTGTCCAATGGGGTGGACACCTTAATGCATTTTTGCACAAAAGTGCCCAACAATTAGAAAATTACACAAAGTTGGATTTATGGTTTAATTAATTAAAATAAATGCAATGGTGTTCTAAAATTAATTAGAAGTACAAGGGACTGAATTTAAGTGGGACACAAGCATCATGAATGAAGTAGACTCAGAATAGAATATTATCCTAATTTGGGTTGCTCAAAATAGGTCGAGGTTGTGTCTCCAATTTTGATTGGAACACACAAGGGTACAAAGTTAGATTTATATAAAATTAAATACAATCGGTTGCGACGAATGTTGTGCGTCTAAAATAAAGCACAACAAGACATAATTATGAGTCACCCAAAGATCAAAATAACAGTCTGACACGTCTAGGACAAGGATGTGAAATCTGTTGGAAGACAATGGCTAGTATAGTGTTATAATTATCGAAACAACGATAAAGTGCAACAATCAAATAAAATCACAGCAATTCAAATATAATTAAATATCACACAATTATTTACACATTAATTATGAAAAATGAAAATACCCTTAATCTGAAATGTGGGGGTGACAGCGATAAAATTTTCGTGGATCACATGAACCTCAATATAGATGTTCACCCAATGAGGTATTGAGATTGAGGAAAAGGTGTTGGGATGAGATGATCTAAGAGAAAAGTTTGATATTTGGGTAAGTCGCCTAGCTGGGGTAGTATCAGTTATGATGATCGTTCGGTGCAAGAGATAATATTTGGAGATGATGCTAGTATGGATTCAGAAATAGTTAGATGGATTGAGTTAGAACACGAACTGAATTGAGTCAGGTGGGAAGATCGTCGGTGAGAAATCATCATACTTGAGGATAGCGCTTGTGCGAATATGCTGGAATGAAAGTCAGGATTGGTTCAATTAGAAGTAAAGCGAATGCATGCCTCGGACATAAAGATACCCTTGTAACTTGTCCAAATTCGCTATCGCTAAGCTCGACTGAAATACATGTATTTCAGGGACGCCTTAAATATGTGTATGATCCAAAACTAAGTGATATGAGGAATTCGTATTGAGCTGCAAGAAGGATGTGAGAATATAACATTTGTGCGAGAGATCAGCGCAAGCGAGATACTGAGTCAGGATCAAGAAAATATGAATTGCATAGAGCAGAGTTATGAAATTGGATTGTGGCATGCTAGTAAAGAATGGATACTAGTATGGTTCGGGACGAACCTGATTCTAAGTGGTATATTATATAACGCTCCACAATCGCACGGTACGTTACGCTGAGTCGGAATGAATGAGGCAATAGCTGGTTACATTTTGATTTATTGGATTTAGGAACAAGCATTGATTTGAGTTGGTTTCATGTGCAGATTGCTAGTGGAGTTCGATTAAAATTAGGTGTTCGTTAAGAGGATAGCTGGATTGGAGCGATAATGTCGTCTTCCTTAGTCCGATCGGTCGGATGATTTGGAGAGCATGGCCTGCTCGCACGGTCATACCAGTTGAGTAGATCATGCTTTGCATCGGACCACGGGTTCAAAGGATCGACCATATCGGCAGGACTGGATGCTTAACGGAATCAACTTGGTGAGTGGGCTCTGTCTCTTTTCCTCTACTCCTTCATGCCTAATAATATGGAAAATACATAAAGGCTTGAACACTTGGACTGAAACTTAGAAATTACTACATTAAGGCGTGCATAGAATATACGTCGTTTGCTTGGATAGGATCGTAGCTTGAATTGATTTGCGCATATGGGAAGTTGGAGCTAGAGTTGGATTATATTTGGGGCAGTTGGAGTAACAAATGGAATTATGCTTGGACAGTTGGATTATCTGGGTTGGAATATCGGGAATTTGGGCGAGCGAGCGTGCATCCGTGCACGAGTATCACTTGGACGCTTTGTCAAGCAAAGCGTGCAGTTGTGGTTCAAAACCGAACAACTGCATCAGCGAGGGCATTGTGTTACTGTTGGGGTATTGTGCCATAGGATTGTTCTGAGCATGGGGTATTGTACCAATTGGAAACACTGTATCGAGAAGCGGCATTGTGCCTATGGGAATAACTTGAGATTTCTGCCTTGGGCTATATGTTGGATATTTGGTTATGGATATTTGGTTATGGATATATTTGGTTGGATTTTGGTTGGATGATTGTAGGATCGCTTGGTGGGGCAAGAATGTTCGATCTTCTCGTCATACCTACTTGGTGTCTGCATGTCACGGACAACCTGTGTTGCACAGGGTTTCGTCTCCTCGAACGGGATAGGCTCCGGAGCACCGGGACCATTCGGCCATGGAGGAGACAATGGTAACGTGCCTTGGGTGCGGTGCCGGTAGTTCGATACGACCAGGTGGACTAGCTACTCGGTCTGGATCGGGTAGAACTGTACTTGATCAGTCCGATCAACGTCCTTTATGGCTTGGCCAGTGACTTCATATAGATAAGAGTTGGTTTGCTTTGGTTTAGTTTGGTTTATGTTTTTCGTGTAGGCGACGGCCACCTTGCCTCGGCAAGAGTGTGCATATCGAGATTGGATTATGGTTTGGATTGAGGATGGATATTGAGGCTTGGAAATGGTTTGATAGGTTCTCAAGTTGCTTGGGTTTGAGTATGACGGTTTGCATGCTAGTTTCCTTCGAGTTGATTATATATTGCTTGTCGATAATATTGAGTTGAATGCTTGATGCTTAAATTGATTTACAGCTTTCCTTAACATGTCATACCTATGCCATAAAATAAATCTAGGATTCAACTAGAAAGATCACCATATAACTGTTTGCATTCATTTTTTACTTAGTGTCGGCTTAGACGAGTGGGTTACCCCGCTCACCAGTACGACTGTGTACTGACCCACGTTTGTGGGCATTATTTCAGGTACGTAGGTGTAGTGGCGCTGCTTGGATATACGGAACATAATGTATGAACGGTAAGTACCTTTGTGGGCTAGAGAAAGAGCAAGAGTGTTGCATTTGTCTTTGTGGCATTCTTCTTTGTGACATTTTATTTGGACCCTATTGAGAGCTTCGCTGCGTATACTCTGATGTGTGCTTAGTACACAATACTTGACTTTCGCTGTAACTTGGGCGTTTCGATGATAACTTTGATTTTTGACAACATCGCCTTGTACGAGCGCAACTCCAGCCTCGTCGGTATCACGTTCCGATGAGAACGATTGTCCTGCGGGAGTACTGTAACATGGTGATTCATGTTCAGTGAGGACCATTGATCTTGCTGGAGATTGGGACGTGACAATTGGTCCCTGTGGGCTGGACACATGGGTCAGTTCTATACAACTTTCTGTCAGAGGCTCGCGTATTAACTATTGATGCATGTTGGCGGTCGGTCGTATGAGCAGTTGCTTGAGCTTGACATGCTCGTACTGCCCTGGATTTTTTTAGCTTAGCTATCATACGCACATAGTATGAAGAGTCCAGTTTTGGGTTTTCACCATTCTCAGTAGGTCGCATAGGATCTGTGCCGCATGAGATACGATCGAAAATAGAGGTTCTGTTGCTATTAGGGCTGGATGCGGCCTGTCGTCTGCGATTGTAAGTTGATGCCGCATGGGCAGTCTTATGCGGCCTCCCCCTTGGCCGCATAGAAGCTGCCTCAACACCAGGACGTCTGGCATCATAGTATTTTTCTCTGCCAAAGTCTGGGTGCTAAACAGTCTCTGCGTCAGCCCGGGATGCCACATAGATTTGGACGTTATAGGTTTTCTTTCGACGACCGTCATGGGAAACAGAGTGAGAGGCTAGAAGCATTTGCTCCGTACCTGGGTGGGGCACAGCAGCCTTGGCCACCAATATGTGCGGGTCTTCGAGTGGGGAGCACCATTTTGGCTGGAAGAGGCTGTCGCATAGACAGTTGCCGCATGATGTGCGGTCTCTGCGGCATGGAGAGAGATGGGGAGCTCATGCTCCGTAGTTGGGTGAGGCTCAGAAGCCTTTTCTACCCACGTCCAGTGGGTCTTCTTCGGCTTTGCTTGCCTTGGAGAAGGACCCGAGCTGTCTCCGGGGAGCATGTCCTCGAACACTTGCTGGTCGAAGCGGACCACCAGCATCTTTTGTATCGAGTCGAGCTTTGCCGCATCGGACTGCATCATCGACTTCTCAACAGAGGAGAAGAAAGTCCCCAACAGAGTCGCCACCGTGTTTTCCATTCAATATCAAAACAAGAACATGGAGAACTATAGCCAATTTAACAAACTAAAAAAGTACAAAAAAGAGTCCTAGGAGACAATTTAAGTACAAATTTATTTTTTAGCGGGTGACGATGGAGGGTTAGGAGTATACCAACTCTCTTTACTCCGTGGACGATTCGATACGGAAGCTCTTCTCTCTCCCTTAAGTGTTGATTCGCAGATAGCCAGCCAGCCTCTTTTGGTTCGGTCTCTCTCTGAAGCAGAAAAAGTCGACCCCTTAGAACATTCAAGTTGCTCATATTTATAGCCATCGTGCTGATAGGCTATGGATGCAGCATATACCTCTGTTTGGTGGCCGTATAAGACTCCTCCAATAGAATGCGGTTGCAACTATTGCCGCAAGCCAAGGGCAGATTGCCACGTGGTATTGGTTGAGATATGCTATTGTTAACCCGTTGTAGGCGTGACTTGGTCAGCTGGAGACGTATTTAGCATTAACTGTACAAAGATCTCTGCAGTTGTAAAAGGAAGACCTTGTGAGCTGGAGGCCGTACAATAACTAGGCCGTATGTTGACGAGCCTGCATGGGTCATGTAGCCGCATACATGTTCTCGTTTGGGCCTTGGTCGAATGGACACTCTGGCCGCATGTTGGCGAGGCCGCATGGGTCATGTAGCCACATACGTGCTCTCGTTTGGGCCGTGGCCGAATGGACACTATGGCCGCATGTTGGCGAGGCCACATGGGTCATATAGTCGCATACGTGCTAAGTGCGTTCTGACGAAGTCATTAATGCCTGACGTAACTTTTTTGTCGGATGGTGTGTCGTCGTCTCTCTCACACTTTTTGAGGCAGTCAGGGCCATAAGTGCTTAGATTGGAACTGTGGCAGACCCTTGGAGGCCGTGTTAGAGGGCATGTTATGCAACTTGTAAACACCCAGATTTTTTAGAATATTTAGAATATATTTTTCCTAATTTTTTTGGTATTTTCTGGAATTAAAACAAGGTATTTTGTGATTAAATAATTTTTATTTGTTAATTATTAATATTAAAATATTATGGAAATAATATTTTATGGTGTAAATGGAAAACCGGACATAGGGTAATTTTCTGCGAATTTATTGGACTCCGAAATCATTTTTAAAGCCCTAAAAACTATTGGATATTTAAACCCAATTAAAACTGACTGAACCCGGTTTACTTGAACCAAAATAAACCGAACCAAACCGCTAACTGAACCGAACCAACCCAGCGTAGCGGGTCGGGTCGGGTCGGATCCATGAAACCCGACCCAAACCCGAAACCCGACCGAACCCTAAACTCTCCGCCGGATACACTGTTCCCCGCCTATTTAAACCCCCTCGACTTCCGTGACGCCGCCATCACACCCTCTCTCTCCTCTCCTCACCGCCGTCACGATGCCCTGAGCCCCCGCCTCGCCGTGCCCTACCCAGCCCAGCCCTCCACCATCTCCAGCGCCGCCTGTCTCCTCCCCGCTGCATCTCCACTCCGCCTCGATCACCTCCGCCTCACTCCCCGTCCCCAGCCGCCTACCCACCTCCAGCCCCGCAGAATCTCCCCCGACCTCCATCTCCCACCACCGGCACCACCACCAACACGAGCACCCCCATCTCCCCTCTTCCTCCCCCGACCTCGATGACCTCCCCTCTCCCCTCGCCGTGCCCACCGCCTTCCTCCACGAGCAGCTCCGGCCTCGACGAACCCTCCGCAGCAGCAGCCGCCGTGCCAGCCGAGCCGCCTCCGCCTGTCGACCCGTCCCCGGCCGTCTCCGCCCTTCTCAGGCGAATCCCCCATCCCCCAACAGCCAAAACCCTAAACCCTAAAACCCGGACACGGCAGCACAGTACCCGGACACCGTGTGGCTGTGTCGCGTCGACTCACCGACACGAGAATTTGGTCTTCACGGAGCCCTGTTCAGGTAACCCGTTCTCTCTCCTCGTTGCCCCATTTTTCGTTCTGTCAGTTGTGACGCGTAGACTGCGTAACCCTCTCGATGCCCGTGCAACCCGCTCGGTGCATCGCGTCCTGTGGTGATCGCGAACCGCGATCCAAAAACAGGAAAACCAACGCCCTGTTTCACCCCGGAACTGAGTGCGCCACGCCAAACGGGATAACTTGGTCGCACGCGGTCTTCACCGAAACATGCGCGCCGTTGATACGGACGTGCGGGGTTTCTCAGAAGTTGATTTGGATGTGCGTGCACACCGGAATCAACGCGTATCCGCCGACAACGCCCCGTATCCGCCTATTCTGTTACACATCGTAACTTTGTGTACACACGTCTGATCGAAACGAAACTTGCGCCATCGGACTCGTCGCAATACGCTGGTCCTGTGACCCAAGTTTTGTTCGATTCTGAGAACGTTGACAAAATCGCGTATCGTGGGCCCCGTGGCTCCACTTGACTGGCGATTTTGTGATCGGCTCATCGGAATCCAATTCTAGAAGTTCCGTTGGGTCGTATCATCGTTCCTGACTTTTTGACACTGAGTTTGACGAAATTGGAGACCTTTGACCCTGACACATTTTTCGGTGCAAAGTGGCCACATGTGGACCCCGCTTTGACCCGGAAATGTCATTTTTGCCCCTGTGTCCAAATTGGACCTAAGGACAGGCGTTTCTAGCTATTTGTTATTTTCTGAGACTGTTGGTAATGTTTATTACAGCTTTTGGAGGAGTACCTACAGGATCCACTGATACAGGGACAGTTATTGGTATTCCAACCCCAGGCAAGTGTACCTTGCCAAACCCTGCAGCTTTGCTACTTATTTCCTTGACTTATTTACACATCAGTGGGCAAGTATACCTTGCCAACTTTGCAGTCTTGTTGCATATTTTCCTTGCTTTATTTATATTGCTGTGCATGCTTAACCTAGGACCGTGTGACTTACTCAGCGTCCGATTATTAGTCGGGTGCCAACACCGTACGCGGTGTTGTGTATTGTCAACTAGAGATGGACATTCGTGACCCCCTTTACATTCTCGTACTTGTCTTATCAAGTACACTATAACCCAGGACACTTGACACTATTCATGAGACAGGATCTTCCTGAGATATTCATGGTGATTCTGTATAGGATACAGGACTGGACAGAGATACTATATCCATAGATACTATATGACTTGTTGCATTAGCTATGATCTTGCGTGACATGTACATGAGACGTTATGGACATGAGACGTGTGGTTACATTGGGTGGGGATAGACACACAGGCTACAGGCTGATCATACATATATATCCCCTATTATTGTGAGGCGCAAGACTCTGAAACCCGAGCTTGGCCCATTACTCATTATTACTGCTACCGGCTCCCCGACACAGAGCTTGTAGTGGTTTCAGCCTGAGTTCTAGTGCTGATCTCATCTTGCATATCACTTAGCTAGTTATTTAGTGTTCCCCTATTGTTTTATTTATTGTTGGAGAGACACACAGGCTACAGGTTGACTATATTATTCCGGCTTCTCAGTCTCCCGCTGAGCTAGACCACCACATGATATTACTGCTACCGGCTCCCCGACACAGAGCTTGTAGTGGTTTCAGCCTGAGTACTAGTGATACTCTCTCTTGCATTTCACACAGATGGTTACATACTTACCCTATTTATTTTATTATTTGCTGCACTGCATTTATTTTGGCTTGTATTATCTTGTACCTTGCTATGTCCCCTGAGGACCTGGATCCGGATTATGTCCCCAGGATTTGCAGCCGAGATCTATCCCGAGGTATACGGGACCGCAGCAGGAGCTGATACAGGAGCTGTACCAACACCCGAGGACGAGGTGTTAGCTGAAGACTTTTCCTGAGCATCTATGTTTCATGCTCAGTATTTACTTTATTCAGTCATTTATATTTTGGTCTGTTGAACCATTGTATCAGATTTTTATCGGGTTGTTCCCCGAAGCACTTTGTTGAGACTAGTTGATGATTTATATTTCTTATTTTTGTGGATCATATTTTATCTTGTGTGGATGAGATTAATTGAGCCATGTTGTCGTAGACCTTATTTTACAGCTTAAATACGCCCTGATGGATCCATTAAATTGGGTTGTCCATCGGTGCGTGCTGCTGGCCATTGCCACGTGTCTAGTCCCTCGGTATATTGGGACTGGGGCGTGACATGGTTTTTGTGGTGGCCCATTCAGGTCTACGACTAAATCGTCCGGTTTCAACTTAGGGACCGAACAAGCCTGCCCTAAGGATAGGATAAGTTATAGGATCTCATCCATTATTTGAACCATTTTTGAACTCTATATCGAACTCGAATTAATTACTTAATTTGCATCTTGTGTTGATTCCTCTGAGCATTCTTACAGTTTATCTTTTGGTTGCAGAGTAATGGATCCAAGGAACGGAGATGAGAATCCCTTGGATACGCCACACGATGCTGTGGTTACATATGACGACGGAGTGACCCCAGGGAATGGAGGACAATCTTCTCAAGGCGATCAAGCCGGCCAGCCTAATTCAAGATTCCGGCGTGATGACATCCCACCTCCGCCACAGTTCCCTCCACAGATGCCAGTTTTCCCGCCAGGGCAAGCCATGGACGGGCAACAGATATTTCAGATGATGTATGCCATGATGCAAGCCCAGCAGCAGATTCAGCAGGCTCAGCAACAGAGGCCAAGCTCAGGGACGAGGACAGGCATTTACATTGGCTGTTGAGGAGGAAGCTACTGCAGGAGAGGTTATCGCAGGTACTATTTTAGTATCTTCATTACCAGCTGTAGCTTTATTTGATTCTGGAGCATCGCATTCATTTATAGCAGCTAGCTTTGTAGCCACCCATAGAGTAGCTACCGCACCCCTTCCGAAGATTAAGAGAATTCTTACGGGAGGTGGAATTATCCCAGTTAGCGACGTCTGTAGATCATGTTCTATAGTAGTCTGTGGAAGAGAGATGCGAGCTCAATTTCTGATCTTTTCCATGCCGGATTATGATGTTGTACTTGGTATGGACTGGTTAAGTCAGTACCATGCGACTCTTGATTGCCGACTTGGACGGGTTATATTTAGACCGCCTGGACATCCAGAATTTGAGTTTCTTCGGGGAGCAGTAGAGCAAGGAGTTCAGCCTACTCTTAGGGTACTATCTGTAGAAGGGGAGACAGGTTACCCAAGAGTCATATCAGAGTTTGTGGATGTATTTCCTGATGATCTTTCAGGTTTACCCCCTGATCGGGAAATAGAATTCATAATAGACTTAACCCCAGGAGAAGAGCCTATCACTTCATCAGTATATCGGCTAGCACCTAAGGAGTTAGTGGAATTGAAGGAACAGGTTGATGATCTTCTGGAGAAGGGATTCATTCGGCCCAGTATTTCACCTTGGGGAGCACCCATATTATTTGTACCCAAAAAGGATGGAACAGTACGTTTATGTATTGACTACAGGGCACTGAATGTTGTGACCATCAAGAACAGGTATCCCTTACCACGCATTGATGATCTATTCGATCAATTAAGCGGTACTAGGGTATTCTCGAAGATTGACCTTAAATCCGGCTATCATCAGATTAAAGTAAGGAAGGAGGATATACCGAAGACAGCTTTCAGGACCAAGTATGGACATTATGAGTTCTTGGTAATGCCTTTGGGTTAACCAACGCGCCAGCTGTGTTCATGAGCTTGATGAACAGAGTTTTTCATCAGTACTTGGATAAATTTGTGGTTGTATTTATTGATGACATTCTAGTATATTCCAAGAGCCATGAAGAGCACGAGGAGCATCTCAGAATTGTGCTAGAGACCTTGAGACAGGAGAAGTTATATGCCAAGCTCAGTAAGTGTGAGTTTTGTATGGATAAAGTGCCTTTCTTGGGACATATCATGTCAGGAGAAGGACTTTCAGTTGATCCAGAGAAGGTTGCTGCAATAGAGACTTGGCCTACACCCACATCAGTTGCAGAAGTGAGAAGTTTTCTCGGACTTGCTGGATATTACCGGATGTTTGTAGAAAATTTCTCAAGGATTGCGGAGCCTATGACGAAGTTGACTTGACACGTAAGGACCAGGAGTTCACATGGACAGAAGACTGCCAGAAGGCCTTTGAAAAATTAAAGAGAAGATTAACAACAGCACCTGTCTTGACTCTTCCTTCAGGGTCAGGAGGTTTTGTTGTTTACAGTGATGCGTCAGGTAGTTGACTAGGATGTGTTTTGATGCAACATGGCAAAGTTATTGCTTATGCATCGAGACAGTTGAAGGTCCACGAGAAGAACTACCCAACACACGATCTGGAGCTAGCAGCAGTTATATTTGCACTGAAGATTTGGAGGCACTATCTTTATGGAGAGAAGGTAGACATCTTTACTGATCACAAGAGTCTGAAGTATGTATATACTCAGAAGGAGCTCAACATGAGATAGAGACGTTGGCTTGAATTGATGGTAGACTTTGATATAGATCTGCAGTATCACCCGGGAAAGGCGAATGTCGTAGCAGACGCACTCAGCAGGAAGCACACGGCTTATTTCTTGACTATGCAGCCTGAGTTATTAAAAGATCTACAGGAGCTTCAGATAGAGGTTGTTTTACCAGGACAGAGTGGCTTGCTGGCTAATCTTGAAGTTAAGTCGTCACTTGTGGAGAGGATTAAAGAGGCATTAGCCACCGATGCTAGATTTCGAAGACTTAAAGAGAAGACAGAAGCAGGCATGCAGACAGGACTTCGCATACATGAAGACGGGACATTAAGGTGTGGAAATCGCCTGTATGTTCTAAATAGAGAACTAAGACAGGAGCTAATGACTGAAGCACATAGCTCTATGTACTCTGTTCACCCAGGAGGAACCAAGATGTACCGAGACTTGAGGCAGTATTATTGGTAGTATGGAATGAAAAGGGAGATTGCACGATTTGTGGCTAAATGTTTAGTATGTCAGCAAGTAAAGGCCAAGCATCAGAGGACTGCAGGAATGTTACAGCCGCTTCCTATACCAGAATGGAAGTGGGAACATATCACGATGGATTTTGTCACAGGATTTCCAAGGAGCCCCAGCGAAAAAGATGCGGTATGGGTTATCGTGGATCGACTCACTAAATCGGCACATTTCTTGCCATTTAGAGTTGGACAGTCCACAGAGGTACTAGCCGACATGTATATGCGACAAATCGTAAGATTACATGGAGTGCCAGTTAGTATTGTATCGGATCGAGATTCAAGATTTATATCTCATTTCTGGCAAAGCATGCAAGAGAGTCTGGGCACCAGACTCAAATTCAGCACAGCTTACCACCCACAGACAGATGGTCAATCGGAGCGCACGATTCAGATCTTGGAGGATATGTTGCGATCGTGTATGCTAGACTTTGGAGGATCTTGGGAAGATCATTTGCACTTAGTGGAGTTCTCCTACAACAACAGTTATCAGGCCAGCATTCAGATGGCACCATTCGAGGCATTATACGATAGGAAGTGCAGATCGCCAATATATTGGAGTGACGTTGGTGAACGTCAAATACTGGGTCCAGAATTGATAATGCAGACAGTGGAGAAGGTAAAACAGATTCAGAATCATCTTCGAGCAGCTCAGGACAGACAGAAGCATTGGGCTGATACGCACAGGCGTCCCCTAGAGTTCAAAGAAGGAGAGCATGTATTCTTGAGAATTTCGCCCACTCGAGGTACTATTAGATTCGGGAGCAGAGGCAAGTTGAGCCCAAGGTATATCGGTCCATTTGATATTCTAGAGCGCATTGGTGAGGTGGCTTATCGTCTTGCGTTACCTCCATCCTTAGAGGGAGTGCATGACGTATTCCACGTCTCACAGCTGAGAAGGTACGTGATCGACCCAAGTCACATAGTCGATCATTCAGAGATCGCAGTGGGCCCTAGTTTGAGATATGAAGAACAACCAGTTGGCATACTCGACATCAGTGAGAAGACATTGCGAGGACAGACAATTAGATAGGTTCGTGTAGCTTGGAAACATCATTCTCCTAGTGAATCAACTTGGGAACGGGAGGATAGTATGCGCCAGCGTTATCCTCACTTATTCGCAGATGCAGTTATAACCTAAGCATTCTTGTAATTTCCATAGTTCTTCCTTTAGTAGTTTATTCTTTGATTGTGAGGACGCAATCCTCTTAAGGGGGGTAGATTGTAAACACGCTAATTTTTCAGAATATTTAGAATATATTTTTCCCAATTTTTTCGGTATTTTCTGGAATTAAAATAAGGTATTTTGTGATTAAATGATTTTTAATTATTAATTATTAATATTAAAATATTATGGAAATAATATTTTATGGTGTAAAATGGAAAACCGGACATAGAGTAATTTTCTGCAAATTTATTGGACTCCGGAATCATTTTTAAAGCCCTAAAAACTATTGGATATTTAAACCCAATTAAACCTGACTGAACCCGGTTCACTTGAACCAAAATAAACCGAACCAAACCGCTAAGTGAACCAAACCAACCCAGTGTAGCGGGTCGGGTCGGGTCGGATCCATGAAACCCAACCCAAACCCGAAACCCGACCGAACCCTAAACTCTCCGCCGGATACACTGTTCCCCGCCTATTTAAACCCCCTCGACTTCCGTGCTGCCGCCATCGCACCCTCTCTCTCCTCTCCTCACCGCCGTCACGATGCCCTGAGCCCCCGCCTCGCCGTGCCCTACCCAGCCCAACCCTCCACCATCTACAGTGCCGCCTGTCTCCTCCCCGCTGCATCTCCACTCCGCCTCGATCACCTCCGCCTCACTCCCCGTCCCCAGCCGCCTACCCGCCTCCAGCACCGCAGAATCTCCCCCGACCGCCACCTCCCACCACCGGCACCACCACCAACACGAGCACCCCCATCTCCCCTCTTCCTCCCCCGACCTCGACGACCTCCCCTCTCCCCTCGCCGTGCCCACCGCCTTCCTCCACGAGCAGCTCCGGCCTCGACGAACCCTCCACAGCAACAGCCGCCGTGCCAGCCGAGCCGCCTCCGCCTGTCGACCCGTCCCCGGCCGTCTCCGCCCTCCTCCGGCGAATCCCCCATCCCCTAACAGCCGAAACCCTAAACCCTAAAACCCGGAGACGGCAGCACAGTATCCGGACACCGTGTGGCTGTGTCGCGTCGACTCACCGACACGAGAATTCGGTCTTCACGGAGCCCTGTTCAGGTAACCCGTTCTCTCTCCTCGTTGACCCATTTTCCATTCTGTCAGTTGTGACGCGTAGACTGTGTAACCCTCTCGATGCCCGTGCAACCCGTTCGGTGCATCGCGTCCTGTGGCGATCGTGAACCGCGATCCAAAAACAGGAAAACCAACGCCCTGTTTCACCCCGGAACTGAGTGCGCCCCGCCAAACGGGACGACTTGGTCGCACGCAGTCTTCGCCGAAACGTGCGTGCCGTTGATACGGACGTGCGGGATTTCACAGAAGTTGATTTGGATGTGCGTGCACACCGAAATCAACGCGTATCCGCCGACAACGCCCCGTATCCGCCTATTCTGAAACACGTCGTAACTTTGTGTACACACGTCGGATCGAAACGAAACTTGCGACATCGGACTCGTAGCAATACGCTGGTCCTGTGACCCAAGTTTGGTTCGATTCTGAGAACGTTGACAAAATCGCGTATCGTGGGCCCTACGGCTCCACTTGACGGGCGATTTTGTGATCGGCTCATCGGAATCCAATTCTGGAAGTTCTGTTGGGTTCGTATCATCGTTCCTGACTTATTGACACTGAGTTTGATGAAATTGGAGACCTTTGATCCTGACACATTTTTCGGTGCAAAGTGGCCACATGTGGACCCCGCTTTGACCCGAAAATGTCATTTTTGCCCATGTGTCCAAATTGGACCTAAGGACAGGCGTTTCTAGCTATTTGATATTTTCTGAGACTGTTGGTGATGTTTATTACAGCTTTTGGAGGAGTACCTATGTCACGCCCCAGTCCCAAAATACCGAGGGACTAGACACGTGGCAATGGCTAGCAGTACGCACCGATGGACAAACCCAATTTAATGGATCCATCAGGGCATACTTAAGCTGTAGCATAACAATAAATGGGTCCAATGATACAAGTCACAGTCTATACTAATCTCATCCACAATAGATAATCACAGATCAAATGCCAGAATAAATGAAATAAATATAATCTGCCATATCTCAATAAAAGTGTCTCGGAGAACAATCCAAGATTAAGTCTGATACATCAATGAAATAGTACTGGAAATAAAGAACTAGAAATAGAAATAAATGAGTATCTCAAGCCAATACTCAGGAGAAGTCCTCGGGCACAATCTCGTCCTCAGGTGTCGGTACAGCTCCTGTATCAGCTCCTGCTAATGCTCCTGTGCTGTATAACTCTGGGTGGATCTCCTCTGCTAATCCTGGGGACATAATCCGGATCCAGGTCCTCAGGGGACATAGCAAGGTACAAGATAACTCAAGCCAAAATAAATGCAGTGCAGCAAATAATGAAATAAATAGGGTAATACTAAATAACCAGCTATGTGAAATGCAAGATGAGAGCATCACTAAAACTCAGGCTGAGACCACTACAAGCTCTGTGTTGGGGAGCCGGGTAGCAGTAATATCACTAATATAGTGCCTAGTCTGATACAGAGTCTGAGGCCTCACCATAAATATAACACTAATAGAGTGCCTAGCTCTGATATAGAGTCTGAGGCCTCGCCATCATAAATATATATATAAATCAGCATGTAGCCTGTGTGTCTCTCCCCCCCCCCATGTAACCACGCATGTCATGACCATAACGTCTCATGTCCATGTCAGCGGGATCATACTAATGCACAAGTCATAAAGTATCTAAGAATATAGTATCTCTGTCAAGTCCTGTATCCTATACAGAATCACCACGAATATCTCAGGAAAATCCTGTCTCATGAATGGTGTCAAGTGTCCTGGGTCATATGGTACTTGATAAGACAAGTACGAGAAGATAAAGTGTCACGAATATCCATCTCTAAATGACAATACACAACACCGCGTACGGTGTTGGCACCCGACTATAATCGGACGCTAAGTAAGTCACACGGTCCTAGGGTAAGCATGCACAGCAATATAAATGAAGCAAGGAAAATATGTAACAAGACTGCAAAGTTTGGCAAGGTACACTTGCCTGGGGTTCTGGCTCCAACTGTAGCTCTGATCTCAGTGGGAACTACAGGAACTACTCCAGTTGCTGAAATAAACATCACCATCAGTCTCAGAAAATATCAATTAGCTAGAAACGTCTGTCCTTGAGTCCAATTTGGACACAGGGGCAAAAATGATATTTTCGGGTCAAAGCGGGGTCCACATGTGGGCCACTTTGCACCGGAAAATGTGTCAGGGTCAAAGGTCTCCAAATTCGTCAAACTCAGTGTCAACAAGTCAGGAACGATGATACGAACCCAACGGAACTTCCAGAATTGGATTCCGATGAGCCGATCTCAAAATTGCCCGTCAAGTGGAACCGGTGGGGCCCACGATACGCGATTTTGTCAACGTTCTCAGAATTGAACCAAACTTGGGTCACAGGACCAGTGTATCGCTACGAGTCCGATGGCATAAGTTTCGTCTCGATCCGACGAGTGTACACAAAGTTACAGCGTATTCCAGAACCGACGGATACGGGACGATGTCGGCGGATACGCGTTGATTCCGGTGTGCACGCACATCCGAATCAACTTCTGTGAAATCCCACACGTCCGTATCGACAGCGCGCACGTTTTGGTAAAGACCGCGTACGACCAAGTCGTCCCGTTTGGCGGGGCGCACTCAGTTCCGGGGTGAAATAGGGCGTGGATTTTTCCGTTTTTGGATCGCGGGTTGCGATCACCACAGGATGCGATGCATCGAGCGGGTTGCACGAGCATCGAGGGGGTCATGCGGTCTACGCGTCACAACTGACGGAATTTAAAACGGAGATACGAGGTGAGAGAAACGGGTACCTGAACAGGGCTCCGGAGAATCGAATTTCTCCGTGTCCGAGACGTGTCCGAGTCGGATCTAGGGTTAGGGTTAGGGCTAGGCTCTGCCGGAGCTGTGGCGGCCAGAGGCGGGCCGGAGGGAGGCTGGGGGAGCGGAGGCGGCCGAGGTCGGCGTCGGCGGCGCGCCGGAGCGGGCGGGGGAAGGCGGAGCAGGCTGCTGCTGCGGCTGTGATGGGTCGGGGGAGCTGGAGGGTTTGCTGTGGGGAGGAGGAAGGTCGTCGAGATGGGAGCGGCGTCGCAGCGTGGCGGGGGCGACGTCGGCGGCGGCGCTGGGCAGCGGGTGAGGGAGGCGGTGGCACGGCGGGTGAGGGAGGAGTCGGGTGGTGGAGGGATTCTGTGGGTCAGGGGAGAGGGGAGACGACGGGGAGGAGCTAGGCGGAGAGGGGCTGTGACCGGCGCGGGGCTGCGGGTGTCGGCGGAGGAGGGGGTTCGGCTGCTAGGGCTGGTTAGGGTTTCGGCCATGGGGGGAGGGGGCTTTATAGGCGATGCCGGAACAGGGATTCCGGTAGGAATCCGACTAGAATTAGGGTTAGGGTTTAGTTTAGGATTCGAGTTTGGATTTAGTTTAGGATTCGGGTTTGGGTCCGGGTCCGCGGGTCGGGTTCACATGAATCCGGCCCGACCCGCTTAGTATTTAAGTGCGGGTACGGGTTGTCGGGTTTCGGGTTCGGGTCTAGATTCGACCCGACCCGATACGGTTTGGGTTTGGTTCGGCTGAACCCGGTCCGGTTTGGTTTATTTAAAATAAACCCGGTTTAATTAGGGGTTAATTCGGTTTACTCTAAAATAGTTTTTAGGGCTTTTAAAAATGCTTCCGGAGTCCAATAAATTCCCGAAAAATTACCCTATGTCCGGTTTTCCATTTTACACCATAAAATATTATTTCCATAATATTTTAATATTAATTAATAGTAATTAAAAATCATTTAATTACCAAAGGCCTAGGTTTAATTCTAGAAAAATTCCAAAAAATCCAAATTAAAATTCCTGAAAATCAGGGGGCTTACAATCTACCCAACTTAAAAGAATTTCGTCCTCGAAATTAAAATATGGTAGGGTTCTCTCTATCCACTCTCACTTGATTACAGTCTAAAGGTTTTCTCTCAAGTGAACATTGCGGTCTCTACCCAACTTAGAATTTACCCATCTATCATCTAAGGATATACATCTAATAAAGCTATGCCCCAACTTATTTAATCATGTTATTGAATCCTCAAGTCTTTAACACCAAACATATCACCTACGATATTCTCTTAATCATATATAAAAGGGTCATCAACAATGCGACCGGCCTGTGGGGTATATCTAGCGCTGTCTATATATCAAACTTATACCAAGCAAGAGGTTTTGTCTTTCCGAAATAAGGGAAGACGGAGATCAATAATAAAGAGTTCAAGGGTGAGGTAATATAATAGAAGCATCGGGACCAAGGCGTTTAAAGAATTCAAATAGGAATTGTCAAAGTAGTTGTGGATTGAAATCCTATTTTTGGGCAATTCCTATTCACCTGCTCGCATCGGTACAATTATGTAACGGATACGATAGGCTCAGACATATCTAGAGGGCAAGTACATTCGTCTACTAATTACTTTATATCTCAATCCACGTAAATTAGTTGTACGAAGGGCGAACCAAAATGCACTAAGGTTGATCAGACCGTAATACACTGATTCTGAATAGACAATTGTATCAGTGGGGTTGATCAGGCCCCAATAACACATATGTCATGAACAAGCTCGATAAAGAATAAGCTTGCAAAACTAGGCTATAAATTTAGCAGCATAAGTCAAGGTAGTATATGAATATAAATGCGCTAGATCATGATGAAAAGAGGTACAAATTATTCAAGTTCACAAAACAAAACAACCAGCAACCATAATAATAACAGACTCTACAATATCTACAGTTATCATACAACCTCCTTGTCTAAGTCGCTAGTCGACCAAATAGGGGCAAGGACCTCTAAATCCTATTGTCTGAATAACCACTATCTTCTTATACAAGTCTAAAGTTGTGTCATCATAGTTTTACTTCATCAATGGGTCAATAGGGCCAGGTGGTACTATGTTGTGAGGCATACTACCCAACTTATTAAACTAATACTGAAATCTCTTAAGGATATCGTGGAAACTCTTGTTTAAGGTCTACGAGAAGGGTCTTGGTACCTATTAGGGTATCCTTCTATATTACCTAGGTCATGGTCGTCTTAAGCCGTAGTCTTAGTGCTTATAGAACAAGTGTCTTACTAGCCGTTAAGGGGGAAAGGAATCTAACTGGTATCGAGGTGGGGGTACTAATTACATGACTTAAAGCTAAGGGGTAATCATTAGGTCATAATCTACCATAATAACTTAAACTGTCAAGTTCTAATTACCAATCACATAGTAAAATTTAGAGTAACAAACAAAAACAATAAAAAGGCGCACAGGAATCAAGGTAGGATGCAAGTCAAGAAATTAATTCGAATCTGATATAGATGTCAAGAACGATTCAAGCAAGTGGATGAGATCCAAAAACTTATCCTATTCTTATTGCAGGCTTGCTCGGTCCCTAAGTTGAAACCGAACAATTTAGTCGTTGACCTGCGTGGGCCACCACAATAACCATGTCACGCCCCAGTCCCAAAATACCGAGGGACTAGACACGTGGCAATGGCCAGCAGTACGCACCGATGGACAAACCCAATTTAATGGATCCATCAGGGCATACTTAAGCTGTAGCATAACAATAAATGGGTCCAATGATACAAGTCACAGTCTATACTAATCTCATCCACAATAGATAATCACAGATCAAATGCCAGAATAAATGAAATAAATATACTCTGTCATATCTCAATAAAAGTGTCTCGGAGAACAATCCGAGATTAAGTCTGATACATCAATGAAATAGTACTGGAAATAAAGAACTAGAAATAGAAATAAATGAGTATCTCAAGCCAATACTCAGGAGAAGTCCTTGGGCACAATCTCGTCCTCAGGTGTCGGTACAGCTCCTGTATCAGCTCCTGCTAATGCTTCTGTCCTGTATAACTCTGGTTGGATCTCCTCTGCTAATCCTGGGGACATAATCCGGATCCAGGTCCTCAGGGGACATAGCAAGGTACAAGATAACTCAAGCCAAAATAAATGCAGTGCAGCAAATAATGAAATAAATAGGGTAATACTAAATAACCAGCTATGTGAAATGCAAGATGAGAGCATCACTAAAACTCAGGCTGAGACCACTACAAGCTCTGTGTCGGGGAGCCGGTAGCAGTAATATCACTAATAGAGTGCCTAGCTCTGATACAGAGTCTGAGGCCTCACCATAAATATAACACTAATAGAGTGCCTAGCTCTGATATAGAGTCTGAGGCCTCGCCATCATAAATATATATATAAATCAGCCTGTAGCCTGTGTGTCTCTCCCCCCCCATGTAACCACGTATGTCATGACCATAACGTCTCATGTCCATGTCAGCGGGATCATACTAATGCACAAGTCATAAAGTATCTAAGAATATAATATCTCTGTCAAGTCCTGTATCCTATACAGAATCACCACGAATATCTTGGGAAAATCCTATCTCATGAATGGTGTCAAGTGTCCTGGGTCATATGGTACTTGATAAGACAAGTACGAGAAGATAAAGTGTCACGAATATCCATCTCTAAATGACAATACACAACACCGCGTACGGTGTTGGCACCCGACTATAATCGGACGCTAAGTAAGTCACACGGTCCTAGGGTAAGCATGCACAGCAATAGAAATAAAGCAAGGAAAATATGTAACAAGACTGCAAAGTTTGGCAAGGTACACTTGCCTGGGGTTCTGGCTCCAACTGTAGCTCTGATCTCAGTGGGAACTACATGAACTACTCCGGTTGCTGAAATAAATATCACCATCAGTCTCAGAAAATATCAATTAGCTAGAAACGCCTGTCCTTGAGTCCAATTTGGACACAGGGGCAAAAATGACATTTTCGGGTCAGAGCGGGGTCCACATGTGGGCCACTTTGCACCGAAAAATGTGTCAGGGTCAAAGGTCTCCAAATTCGTCAAACTTAGTGTCAACAAGTCAGGAACGATGATACGAACCCAACGGAACTTCCAGAATTGGATTCCGATGAGCCGATCTAAAAATCGCCCGTCAAGTAGAACCGGTGGGGCCCACGATACGCGATTTTGTCAACGTTCTCAGAATCGAACCAAACTTGGGTCACAGGACCAGCGTATCGCTACGAGTCCGATGGCGCAAGTTTCGTCTCGATCCGACGAGTGTACACAAAGTTACAGCGTGTTCCAGAACCGACGGATACGGGACGATGTCGGCGGATACGCGTTGATTTCGGTGTGCACGCACATCCGAATCAACTTCTGCGAAATCCCACACGTCCGTATCGACAGCGCGCACGTTTTGGTAAAGACCGCGTGCGACCAAGTCGTCCCGTTTGGCGGGGCGCACTCAGTTCCGGGGTGAAATAGGGCGTGGATTTTCCCGTTTTTGGATCGCGGGTTGCGATCACCACAGGACGCGATGCACCGAGCGGGTTGCACGAGCATCGAAGGGGTCATGCGGTCTACGCGTCACAACTGACGGAATTGAAAACGGAGATACGAGGTGAGAGAAACGGGTACCTGAACAGGGCTCCGGAGAATCGAATTTCTCCGTGTCCGAGACGTGTCCGAGTCGGATCTAGGGTTAGGGCTAGGCTCTGCCGGAGCTGTGGCGGCCGGAGGCGGGCCGGAGGGAGGCTGGGGGAGCGGAGGCGGCCGAGGTCGGCGTCGGCGGCGCGCCGGAGCGGGCGGGGGAAGGCGGAGCCGGCTGCTGCTGCGGCTGTGATGGGTCGGGGGAGCTGGAGGGTTTGCTGTGGGGAGGAGGAAGGTCGTCGAGATGGGAGCGGCGTCGCGGCGTGGCGGGGGCGACGTCGGCGGTGGCGCTGGGCAGCGGGTGAGGGAGGCGGTGGCACGGCGGGTGAGGGAGGAGTCGGGTGGTGGAGGGATTCTGCGGGTCAGGGGAGAGGGGAGACGACGGGGAGGAGCTAGGCGGAGAGGGGCTGTGACCGGTGCGGGGCTGCGGGTGTCGGCGGAGGAGGGGGTTCGGCTGCTAGGGCTGGTTAGGGTTTCGGCCATGGGCGGAGGGGGCTTTATAGGCGATGCCGGAACAGGGATTCCGGTAGGAATCCGACTAGAATTAGGGTTAGGGTTTAGTTTAGGATTCGGGTTTGGGTTTAGTTTAGGATTCGGGTTTGGGTCCGGGTCCGCGGGTCGGGTTCACATGAATCCGGCCCAACCCGCTTAGTATTTAAGTGCGGGTACGGATTGTCGGGTTTCGGGTTCGGGTCTATATCCGACCCGACCCGATACGGTTTGGGTTTGGTTCAGCTGAACCCGGTCCGGTTTGGTTTATTTAAAATAAACCCGGTTTAATTAGGGGTTAATTCGGTTTACTCTAAAATAGTTTTTAGGGCTTTTAAAAATGCTTCCGGAGTCCAATAAATTCCCGGAAAATTACCCTATGTCCGGTTTTCCATTTTACACCATAAAATATTATTTCCATAATATTTTAATATTAATTAACAGTAATTAAAAATCATTTAATTACCAAAGGCCTAGGTTTAATTCTAGAAAAATTCCAAAAAATCCAAATTAAAAATTTCTGAAAATCAGGGGGCTTACAACCTACAGGATCCACTGATACAGGGACAGTTGTTGGTATTCCAACCCCAGGCAAGTGTACCTTGGCAAACCCTGCAGCTTTGCTACTTATTTCCTTGACTTATTTATACATCAGTGGGCAAGTATACCTTGCCAACTTTGCAGTCTTGTTGCATATTTTTCTTGCTTTATTTATATTGCTGTGCATGCTTAACCTAGGACCGTGTGACTTACTCAGCGTCCGATTATTAGTCGGGTGCCAACACCGTACGCGGTGTTGTGTATTGTCAACTAGAGATGGACATTCGTGACCCCCTTTACATTCTCGTACTTGTCTTATCAAGTACACTATAACCCAGGACACTTGACACTATTCATGAGACAGGATCTTCCTGAGATATTCATGGTGATTCTGTATAGGATACAGGACTGGACAGAGATACTATATCCATAGATACTATATGACTTGTTGCATTAGCTATGATCTTGCGTGACATGTACATAAGACGTTATGGACATGAGACGTGTGGTTACATTGGGTGGGGATAGACACACAGGCTACAGGCTGATCATACATATATATCCCCTATTATTGTGAGGCGCAAGACTCTGAAACCCGAGCTTGGCCCATTACTCATTATTACTGCTACCGGCTCCCCGACACAGAGCTTGTAGTGGTTTCAGCCTGAGTTCTAGTGCTGCTCTCATCTTGCATATCACTTAGCTGGTTATTTAGTGTTCCCCTATTGTTTCATTTATTGCTGGAGAGACAAACAGGCTACAGGTTGACTATATTATGTCGGCTTCTCAGTCTCCCGCTGAGCTAGACCACCACATGATATTACTGCTACCGGCTCCCCGACACAGAGCTTGTAGTGGTTTCAGCCTGAGTACTAGTGATACTCTCTCTTGCATTTCACATAGATGGTTACATACTTACCCTATTTATTTCATTATTTGCTGCACTGCATTTATTTTGGCTTGTATTATCTTGTACCTTGCTATGTCCTCTGAGGACCTGGATCCGGATTATGTCCCCAGGATTTGCAGACGAGATTTATCCCGAGGTATACGGGACCGCAGCAGGAGCTGATACAGGAGCTGTACCAACACCCGAGGATGAGGTGTTAGCTGAAGACTTTTCCTGAGCGTCTATGTTTCATGCTTAGTATTTACTTTATTCAGTCATTTATATTTTGGTCTGTTGAACCATTGTATAAGATTTTTATCAAGTTGTTTCCCGAAGCACTTTGTTGAGACTAGTTGATGATTTACATTTCTTATTTCTGTGGATCATATTTTATCTTGTGTGGATGAGATTAGTTGAGACATATTGTCGTAGACCTTATTTTACAGCTTAAGTACGCCCTGATGGATCCATTAAATTGGGTTGTCCATCGGTGCGTGCTGTTGGCCATTGCCACGTGTCTAGTCCCTCGGTATATTGGGACTGGGGCGTGACACAACTCGTATCTCTTTGTCTGTCTAGGCTGCATGGGGGATGACTATGGGCATGTCTTTAGCATGAGGATAAGGCCTGCATATAAGCCACATGACTATAGATTTTTCATGCTTCTATAAGAGGCACGCCATGTGTCCACATATGCAGCCCCTGCTCAGGCCGCAGCCACGGCTGAGGAGAAGCGTACTCAGCAGATGAGATCTGGAAAACGAAAGGACTATGATGCCATAAGCTTGGATGTTGATGCACGGTCCATGCACCCACAGCGAGGGGCACAGAAGAAAAAGCATGCGGCCTTGAACTCTAGGCGCAGGAAGCAGCTGCATGCGGCCCTGACGCCAACAAAATATTCGTCTTCGACCAAATCTCATGCAGCGCTGACTCCATGCGCCATTCTGAAAAAGAAGAAAACTTAAACATGGACTCCTCATACTATGCGACATTTTGTGCTAGCACGAGGAAGTCTAGGGTAGTGCGAGCCCGCCAAGCTCAGACAACTACTCATTCGGCTGACCGTCAGTATGCGCCTCTAACTGTAATGCATGCCCCTGAAGGAAAGTAGTACAAGACCGACCCATGCACCCAGCCCACCGTGGCACAGGGATAAGATCAATTTTAATAGTCTTCCACTCGCGACTTGGAGCAAGTTCTTGTATGAACCCCAAGTCAGGGAGAAAATGCAACACCTACACACCCATGCGCTCGGTCTACCCGTGCTCATAAGAAAGGTGTAAAGGTGAATCATCCCTCGCCTGACTTGCGTGACGTGATCAATCACAAGCACAAAGTGAGAAAAATAACCATGGCATGTGAGGTATCCTCTCCAGAGCATCACTGTACCAATATCGTCATCAACTGTTGTTGTTCTAAAGTGGCGGTACCAGCAAATAGGCAGTCGATATTTCAGCGACTGCAACCAAAGGCACCCATCCGGCAGCATCCCAAAAAATAGGTACAAATACCATAGGAGGAGGAGTTTTCTTTCACCTCATGTTGTTCCACTTAGAGGTCTCCTTCTACAAAGGGAGGTCGAAAGTCTAGCACCTCCAACCACCCACTCTCAGCTAGCGTGTTGAGAAACTGGAGGCAAGTAGAGGTGGCTACAAAATGAGTATTCCTGGGCGTCCTCTTAAGGACAAAATTTTCGTCAACTGGGGGTGGTATTTCCTAAAGACCCAAGATGACTCCGCAAAATGGGGGTAGTAGCTGTAAACCCCCTCACCCAAAATAGATATTTTGTGTGTATTTTATATTATTATATTTATTATAGATTATTTTAAATATTAAATTTTTTTAGAGTATTCTCTTAGTTAATTAGAAAATAAATTTCTTGATATATTTACTTATATAAATATTTATTTACAATCATTTTTAGGCTATTTTAGATTTTTGGATATTTTTCTATAATTTTTAGGTAATTAAAACATAGGAAACGTAAATTTTTAGAACTTTCATGATTTACTATGAGACCATACTTGCATATTGTTCCTACAAAATATTTATTTTAGGTTAAAATATTTTATTATATTTTTTTGTAATTTATTTAGAATTTTAAGAAATTTATTTGGATTTTTAAAATTATTTAAGATTTATTTGGATATATATATTCTTAATATTAGATAGATGCTAATTTAGTGTTAATAGATATTAATAAGATTATATATAAATTATTTATATTATCTTTAATTCTGTTTAAGATTATAAATTATTGAGATAAACTCATACTCTATTTTAAATTAATTCAAATTCTGGGCCTACTAAGAAAGCAACTTCATGCATATCATATTCTTATTTAAACTGATCCTAATCATATCCAAATTAGCCAATCCTAGTCGTATTCAATTAAGTAGTCTCAACCATTATAAATACCTATTAGACTTATGAAATAAACTTATCCTTCATACTTTTCTTCCCCAAATTTCTCTCTTTTTCGTCCAAAAAGAGTCAAATTTTGTCATAAATTCAGCCTCATTTTCTAGTAGTTATGACGACTTAAAAAGACGATATCTCCTAGCTCCGGACTCCAAATGCGCTCCATTTTTTTTGTTAGAACTATATCAAGGTTAGTTTTCTGAATATATAAATTATTTTAATAATTTATGAACCTATTTTTCCAAAAAATTGTAAAAGTGCCAGCTGTCCGAAATTAGACACGTTTTTATATTTTCGAGATTTCGGGAGATCCCGAATTCGGAATTATGAACTGTTTAAAGTTTTGGAACGTTGACATAATAAAATTACATAAAATAATATTTTTAGAATTTAACATATAAGTTTAATTTACTATAAAATTCGTGCAACGTAGAGATAAATAGAAAACTACCAAAAATTATCATTTGTGCGCCCTTGTGGACATAACTCTTTACCGACTTGTGATTTTATGAAATCGTCAATTCTGGTATTCATGTAGCACTGAAATCTATAGAATTCTACACACAAATCAAGGATTTGAGTCAGTTTACTTTTTGGTCAATAGATTGTCTCGATTTGCGTGCTACGGATCACAAATCCGTAAAGTTGACTTTCTTTGGACCAAAATTAGGATTTAACAATAAAATTAGATTATAATAAGATTAAAATACTATTTTAGGTTATTTTATTCAGAGTTAAAATAGATTAAAATGGTGAAAACTATTCACCCACTTTTGTAACCTAACTTGTTTAATTTATGTGACGGGTAGATCGGACGACGCCTTGAGTTGGGACTTCATCCTTTTTCAGACCAGGCAAGATACCTTGCCAAATTGCTTACAGTACTTTTGCATGATTATTATATTTTTATATATTCATTGCATGTGTATTTTCTTTCAGTCATAATTATATATTATATATATGTTGACACACACTTGACACATAGTATCATGGGAGGGGAGGATAATCAGTAGGCATATAGGCTATAACCACTCTGGTAACCATAGTAACTAGCATACACTATGGTAGTTGTGTCGTATTGGTCGCTACCCTTCAGGTATGTCGATTTCTGGTGTCGTGCTGGTTGCTACCCTCGAGGTATGTCAATTTCTGGTGTTCCTGACGTGTGTGTAAGTTGTGAGATTAGATAGAGTAGCCTACCCATGCCCATACGTCGAAAAGTTGTCCTCATTATGCATTCATATAGATTGTCTAGTACAGCGTACTTATATATTTTCTATCTATTATGCATGTTTAATGTATTCAATTGGCATGCTTCTATGTATCTTGTTACGTTCCTCTGAGGACCTGGTCCCTTTCCAGGTGTAGACGATCTTGACTATTCGCAGGAGCACGGATCAGGACTTGCTACTCTATTCTTTTTCGAGGAGGTCTCTCTTCGAGTCTCATTGTTCATTAGATATACTTATTTTTGTTCCTCTTATATTCTAGTTGGTAGTGGATTTGTCTCCACCCAACTACTTATTCTTATCAAGCATTTTATACTTGATTCAGTTATATAGTTAATTGTTTATTTGATTCTGTGGATGAGATTTAGTTATGTCATGTGACTTATGATAATATATATACCACATGTGAGTTAATATTCATATTACAGCGTATGTGTATTATGGTCTCCATACATTGGAGTTGCCATATACATACGGCTGGCATGCTTACGTATTCCTGGTCCTATGTATTTTAGGACTGGGACGTGACATATTTTTATGGTGGCCCATGCAGGTCGAGAGCATATTGTCTCGGTTATATGACTGTACAGAATAAGCCTGCAAATAGGAATAGAGTATAGGATCACATTCACTTATTTAATCACCTCCCTTGATTTCATTTTGCATTCTTATTTGATTGCTTGGATTGCATCTTGTTTGATCCTTTCACAACGTCAATCTTATCTTTTCTTTCGTGCTTGATAGGGGTTAGGAAGATGACTTGTACTAGGTATATACACTCTAATCTTCAATAACATTATTAGTTAAATTCTTGTAAGTTGGGTAGCATGCCTCATAACCTAGTATCATATAGTCATTTTAACTCATTAATGAATTATAATTAAATGACACCAACTATAGACTTGCATGAGAAGATAGTGTTTATCCAGACAGTAGAACTTAGAGGCCCATACCCCTATTTGGTCGACTATAGACTTAGACAAGGATTTGGTATAGCAACTGTAGAGGCACAACACCGATCTTCTTGGTGAACTTGAATTATTTTTGTACCTTCTTTCATCATAATCTAGCGTACTTATATTTTTTGAACTACCTCGACTTATGCTGCTATTATAGCCTAGTTTTGCAAGCTTATTCTTTTATCGAGCTTGTTCATGACATATGTATTATTGGGTGCACACACTAATATATTGTCTAAAATCAGAATCAGTGTATTATGGTCTGATCAACCTTAGTGCGCTTGGTTCGCTCTTCGCATGACTACCTTACGTGGATTGAGATATATAGTTGACTCAACTTGTTAGATAAATATATTTGCCCACTTGACAAGTCAGAGCATATCATATCAGGTACATAACTATTCTGATATGAACATGTGAATAGGAATTTACCAAAAAAAATTAATATTTTAATCTACAACTGTCTTGACAACTCTCTTTTGAATTCTTAAAATCGCCTTGAACCTTGTACTTGTATTCTATCACCTCCTTCTTGAATTCTTTATTGTTGTTTTTCGTCTTCCCCTATTTCAAAAAGACGAACGCTCGTGCTTGGTATAAGTTTGATACACATAGAGTACTAGATATACCCCACAGGCCAATCGTATTACTTGGTGACTAATTTCGTAATTAAGGGCATATCATAGGGGATATATTTGGTGTTAAAACTTTTGAGGATTGAATAAAATGATTAAATATTTTGAAAAATGTTTTTTAAATATATAGCCTTATGTGATAGATGGATAAATTCTAAGTTTGGTAGAAGTCGCATTGATAACTTGAGGTAAATTTCTTTTAGATTGTGATCAAGTAAGATTAGATTGAGAGATTTAAGTCATTTTAAATTTTGAGAATTTTTTTGAAGAATGATTAAGATGATGAGGATTTAATGAAATTTGATATCTTGATATTGAGGACCAAATATTTATACTTTGAGCACATGATTTAAATTCTGAATATTGAAGGTTGAATCATCAATTTAAAGTTTGAGGATAAATATAGAAATTTAGACTTGAACAATTAGTGAATTAGATTTAAAAATTTTACAATTTGATAATTTGAATTAAAAGTTAAATTTTGATTGTTGGATCACCCATTTGAAATGTTGATGATGGAAATTGAATTTAAAATTTGAAGAGTACGGAATACGTACGTTGAGAATAGGAATAAGATTTGATTAGAATTGTTATTATTTAAAATCTAGAGAAGATTATGATAGTTGGAGATCGTGATATAAAAATTGATATGGGTTATTTAAATCTTGAAGATGTTATATGGATTCAATTTAAATTTGGATGTTGATGATTTAAAAAGTGAGAAGAGATTACAATAGGTTGAATTTTGATTTGAACAGTGATTATCTTAATTTTGAAATGATTGCGATGGATTTGAATAGATTTCGTTATTTAAATTTTTGAAAGAGATTGTGATTGACTTACCTTATATACAAATGTAAAGAATTAAGCAAATTATACCTTATTTTTTAATTTTGAGGACAAAATTTTTGTAAGTTGGGTAGATTGTAAACATCCTCACCCAAAATAGATATTTTATGTGTATTTTATATTATTATATTTATTATAGATTATTTTAAATATTAAATTTCTTTAGAGTATTCTCTTAGTTAAGTAGAAAATAAATTTTTTGATATATTTACTTATATAAATATTTATTTAGAAATATTTTTAGGCTATTTTAGATTTTTGGATATTTTTTTAGAATTTTAGGTAATTAAAACATAGGGAACATAAATTTCTAGGACTTTCATGATTTACTATGAGACCATACTTGCATATTGTTCCTACCAAATATTTATTTTATGTTAAAATATTTAATTAAATTTTTTTGTAATTTATTTAGAATTTTAAGAAATTTATTTGGATTTTTAAAATTATTTATGATTTATTTGGATATATATAGTCTTGATATTAGATAGATGCTCATTTAGCGTTAATAGATATTAATAAGATTATATATAAATTATTTGTATTATTTTTAATTCTATTTAAGATTATAAATTATTGAGATAAACTCAAACTCTATTTTAAATTAATTTAAATCCTAAGCCTACTAGGAAAGCAACTTCATGCATATCATATTCTTATTTAAACTGATCCTAATCATATCCAAATTAGCCAATCCTAGTCGTATTCAATTAAATAGTCTCAACCATTATAAATACCAATTAGACTTATGGAATAAACTTATCCTTCATACTTTTCTTCCCCAAATTCCCCTTTTTCGTCCAAAAAGAGTCAAAATTCGTCATAAATTCAGCCTCATTTTCTAGTAGTTATGACGACTTAAAAGGACGGTATCTCCTAGCTCCGGACTCCAAACGCACTCCAGTTTTTTTTGTTAGAACTATATCAAGGTTAGTTTTCTGAATATATAAATTATTTTAATAATTTATGAACCTATATTTCCAGAAAATTATAAAAGTGTCAGTTGTTCGAAATCAGACGCGTTTTTGTATTTTCGAGATTTCGGGAGATCCCGAATTCGGAATTATGAACCGTTTGAAGTTTTGGAATGTTAAAATGATGAACTTACATAAAATAATATTTTCAGAATTTAACATATAAGTTTAATTTACTGTAAAATTCGTGCAACGTAGAGGTAAATAGGAAACCACCACAAATTATCATTTGTGCGTCCTTGTGGACATAACTCTTTACCGACTTGTGATTTTATGAAACCGTCAATTCCGATGTTCATGTAGCACTAAAATCTATAAAATTCTACACACAAATCAAGGATTTGAGTAGATTAACTTTTTGGTCAACAGATTGCCTCGATTTGCGTGCTACTGATTACAAATCCGTAAAGTTGACTTTCTTTGGACCAAAATTAGGATTTAATAATAAAATCAGATTATAATAAGATTAAAATACTATTTTAGGTTATTTTATTCAGAGTTAAAATAGATTAAAATGGTGGAAACTATTCACCCACTTTTGTAACCTAACTTGTTTAATTTATGTGACGGGTAGATCGAACGACGCCTTGAGTTGGGACTTCATCCTTTTTCAGACCAGGCAAGATACATTTCCATATTGCTTATAGTACTTTTGCATGCTTATTATATTTTTATATATTCATTGCATGTGTATTTTCTTTCAGTCATAATTATATACTATATATATGTTGACACACACTTGACACATAGTATCATGGGAAGGGAGGACAATCAGTAGGCGTATGGGCTATAACCACTCTGGTAAACTGTAGTAACTAGAACGCACTACGGTAGTTGTGTTGCGCTGGTCACTACCCTTGAGGTATGTCGATTTCTGGTATCGCGTCGGTCGCTACCCTCGAGGTATGTCGATTTATGGTGTTCCTGACGTGTATGTGAGTTGTGAGATTAGATAGAGTAGCCTACCCATGCCCATACGTCGAAAAATTATTCTCATTATGCATTCATATAGATTGTCTAGTACAGCGTACTTATATATTTTCTGTCTATTATGCATGTTTATTGTATTCAATTAGCATTCTTCTATGTATCTTGTTACGTCCCTCTGAGGACCTGGTCCCTTTCCAGGTGTAGACGATCTTGACTATTCGCAGGAGCATGGATCAGGACTTGCTATTCTATTCTCTTTCGAGGAGGTCTCTCTTCGAGTCTCATTGTTCATTAGATATACTTATTTTTGTTCCTCTTATATTCTAGTTGGCAGTGGATTTGTCTCCGTCCAACTACTTATTCTTATCAAGCATTTTATACTTGATTCAGTTATATAGTTGATTGGTTATTTGATTATGTGGATGAGATTTAGTTATGCCCTGTGACTTGTGATAATATATATACCACATGTGAGTTAATATTCATATTACAGCGTACATGTGTATTATGGTATCCATACATTGGAGTTACCATATACATACGGCTGGCATGCTTACGTATTCCTGGTCCTACGTATTTTGGGACTGGGGCATGACAATAGCAATTCTCCATAATACTACAATAATCCGTTGTTCCGAGAAGATAGTGATTCTCAAGGGACAGACGCTGAGATTCCTGGGGGTAGTCACCCTCATCAAAGTAAAGCACCTTCCGACGCTGGGGGTAGTGTTCCCTCTGAATCTGTGGAAGATGCAAAGAAGTCTACCTTTCCTGAGGACAGTGTGACTCAATGAGCAGAAACAAAAAAGCAAAGGGTCTACCACCCTATCCACCTCCCCCCATATCATGACAGTGTATATGGCAGGGGACGACGAGGAGGGCACCGGCAATTGGAAATATCTCGATGCTCTAGAGGCAATGATGCACACCATGAGTTCCATAATGCAGACTTTGGCCCAGGCCATACTGGAGATTAAGGCGAACATGATCCCTCCACCCTTAGGGCCCACAATAACACTGCAAGCCGGGAGTAGCAATCTTCCGGTGATCTACACCAACCCGTCATTCCGTGAGGACATTAATTCCCAAAAAATAGACAATGACAGGTCTGGGGGTAGTCACCCTCGATAAGTAAGAGCAGCATCCAAAGCTGGGAATAGCATTCCCTCTGAGTCTGAAGATGATACAAAACTATCGATCTTCCCTGAGGACTGTGTGACTCAGGAATTAGAAGCCCCAAAGCCAAAGGGAACTTTCTCCTTCGATGACGACGACATCATTAAAATATTTAACGTACTGATGAAGGGCAACAAACTACGGCTACAAAACATCAGACACCCTGAAGAGGCTGACAAGGTCGAGGACCCAAAGTATTGCCTCTTTTATCGGTATGTCCATCATCCAACCAAAGACTGCTCTATGTTGAAGACGTTTATTCAGCAGCTGATCGATACCAAGCACTCACCCTCAACTTCAAGGATAAGAGGGTCATTGGGAATATAGTGTCTCTCCAGTTTGGTGACTTCCCGGTGATAGAGGCCCAGGACGGTGTTGTCCTGATCCCGAGTCTAGATCAGAAATGCTCCCCCAAGTAAGTTGGGATCACCCCAAGCAACAATTTTCATCTATATTACCTCTGAACTATAATCTTGTTATTCTCCTCAGTAGAGTGAATCTACCACCAAAAGAAGTCTATCACGTCCATATTACCTCTGATAGCATCGTCATCTTCTAACTTGCTACCCGTACTCAGTACACCAAGGGTAGTAAGTCACCAAGTTCACATCCACAATACCTCTGAACTACTTTTCTTTATTTTCCCCAGCCAAAAAAAGATGGTTATGTTCGCCATTAAATTTGAATGTTTGTAAAAGAGCTTGATTTAGTTAACAAATGAAAGAAAGTATAAAGAGGTCCTCGAAAGATGATCTAAGTACAATTTTTTTTTGATCTGGGGTGTAGCGATGGACAAGGAGTGCTATGGCGTCTCCTTTACTCCGTGGACGATTCGATGCAGGGTGAAGAATCTTACGTTCTTTCTTCGCTCGTCTCAGAATGGTCTCTTTCTCTGAAGAAAAAAAGTCGACCTTTAGAACGTTCAAGTTGCTTCTATTTATAGCCATTGTGTTGATGGGCTATGGGTACCGTATATGGCTCTGTTTGGTAGCTGTATAAGGCTCCTTCAACATAATGCGGTTGTAACTATAGCCGCATGCCATGGGCAGATTGTCACGTGGTCTTGGTTGAGATATGTTGTTAAAGAAATCTCGGGATTGTTTTTAACCTGTTGTGTGTGTGACGTAGTTAGTTGGACACGTAGTCAGCACCAACTGCGAAGATCTCTACAGTTGTAACGGAAAGATCTTGTGAGCTGGAGGGCGCATAGCAAATTGGCCGTATTTGTCTTTCCGTGGCCGCATGGCATCGTAGCCGCATATACGCCCTCGTTGGGCCTTGGTCGAATGGACACTTTGGCCACATAGCCTTGTGGCCGCATGCGAGCTCTCGTCGGGCTTTGGTGGAATGGATACTTTAGCCACATGGTGTTGTGGCCACATGCGAGCTCCCATTGGGCTTTGGTCAAATGGACACTTAAGCCGCATGGTGATGAGGCTGCATGGGTCTTGTAGCCGCATAAGTAGGACACATGACATGACACGTTTGTCGAAATAATTAATACACTGATGTGACTTATTTTCTTTTTTTGAGACATCATCTTCACGAGTCTCGAAGCGTCTCAGAGTTATAAGTGATGTGTCAGAGCTTCTGACAGACATCAAAATCTGTGTCGGGGAGGTTTATGAGACCTCCCTACTCTGTGGTCGTTCAGGCCGTATATAGTATACTATGCGGCTTCTCTGCGACTTGGTTGATCATGTCGCATATAGCTTCTCTGCGACTTGGTTGATTAGGCCGCATATGGCTTCTCTGCGACTTGGTTGATCAGGCCGCACATGGCTTCTCTACGGCTTGGTTGTTCAGGCCATATGTGGCTTCTCTGCGGCTTGATTGTTCAGGCCGCATGTAGCTTTTCTGTGGCTTGGTTGTACAGGCCGCATGTGGCTTTCCTACATTATGTTTAGGGGACATGACCTTTATGCGGCATGTATGATTTTTTTAAGCTTTTACAAGACTCCCTTCAAAGTTTCCAAAATAACAAGTTTGGAATACTTTGAAAAGAAGCATGGACGAGCGTTATTAGTCGCATGTGCAGGACATGCCAGATAGTCTTGTTGCTGCATAGTTGTCTCTGACAGATTGTCTGATCATTAAATGAGGAGATTTGCTTTGATCTTTGCGCGGATCTCTTGGAATTCTACGTCGTCAATGGATAAAGTGGATCAACTAACGAGGAGTCTCCGCCAACCGTTGCCACTGCTGGATCGAGGCGGATCGCGGATCGGGATTCGAACAGCCGTCGTCATCATCCTTTGTCGCATATATATATAGGGGGAAGAGAGAGAGAAGTATTTTGCTCCAAACACTCTTTTCTTTTTCCTTTTTCTTGTTGTTGCCATGGCTCCTAAGGTTGCTTCCTCCGCCGCCGCCGCCGTCGCCGCTAAGAAATCTCCTAATGGCAAGGGGAATATCACGAGTAGGGGGAAGGATCGTGCGGCCACGGTGGAACTTTCGTCATTCTCCACCGACGTTCAACCACCGATCCAGGGTAGATTTTTTGGAGAAGACATTCGAATTTTGGAACACATAGACACCTGTGCAAGTTTGGACGCATGAATGCGTCCATGAGCCAACTATTCACTACCGCATGCTGACTCGACCGCATGCATACCCGGGTCGCATGGTTAACTCAGCTGCATGCGTGGCTAGGCCGCATAGATTCCTAGGTCACATGGAAGAACTGGTTGTATGCGTGCCTAGGCCGTATGGCTAACTCGGCCGCATATTTGGCGTGGCTGCATGGCTGACTCGGCCGCATATTTTTGCGTGGCCGCATGAGCACATTGCTTTTAGAATATTACTCTGATATAACGCCTTTGTGGTTTCTGCAGTGACTTTGCCCAGCACTTCTTTTAGAAAACTGGTCCTTGGGCACCACCCGCTACCCTTGAACATGAATCTCGGTGACCTTGTTGTAGCCATCCAAAAATAAGTTGATAAAGATCTCTTGCCCGAGCGACAACAAAAGATCGTTGAGCAGACTCCCTCCTTCTTGTTGAGTCAAATCAACTCAGGGGAGATCCCTGCTAAAGATGGGAAGAATTTCTTCAAGAAGCCATACTTCTTGTTCGATGACACGCTGGAGCTTTTCCACAGTCCGAGATGGGGACAACCAGGGAGAACTGGTATTTTACCTTCCGCGGAACGGAGATGACTTTTCTTTCTTTCGAAAGTCACCTTCCTCTGTCAGGCCTGAAGGGGATGATGGGCCCACGGTGGATGGACTGGAACTTAACCCCTGAGCCTTAGGGGGGGCCTCCTTGGAAATATCCGATGTGGGACCGGAAATAACAAGGGGGAGTTTTATAGCACGAAGGATTCAACTTCGTACTCTTGCTAGGACTGAAGCATGGTCCCGTCGGCAGTGACATGGGGCCGAACCTCAACGCATATGCGGCAAAAACCATGCTCCACCAAGTTGCTAAGAAGGGAACCTACCCCACCGGAAAGTTGCGGTCTCTCAGTCGGGCAAATTACAATGCCTCCTGATGTTGTCTGACCCAGTGGATCTTGAAGAAATACGAGCGGGAACTCAAAGCCGCCGATTTGTTCTTTGCTGTGAGAGGTACTTTTTATGGCTTGGAGGTGAACCGCCCTCTGTTTGTCGCCCTGATAGAGCTATACAACCTTCGTACGGGGACTTTCTTCATGTCCGACGGTAAAATAGGACTGGCTTTACATGAGATGCATGTCATCTCAAAACACTTTTGGGGCAATGAATCCTATGAAGAGTGTACCCCGAGCAATAAAAATCTCGAAGAATTGGAAGCAGAGGACCCCAAGATCTTGAAGGTGTACCAAGAGTTGCTATTCCATCACGGCATATGCCAGAAGTCTTCGAAGAAGAAGAAGAAGTCTACCAAGGGGTCATCTTCTCACATTATGACTTTGACTGGCCACCTCTTTCCGAGCTGAAGGAGTCAAATAGAGTTCATGTTCGGGCGCCGCGGTCCAGACAGGAAGTGGCTGACTCTACCTACGCGCTGAAGGACTTGGCCATCGAGGGTAAGAAATTTGAGGGCTCCTCGGGGGAAGAGGGTGAACTCATTTGACGTGCTGAGTGGCCTCAAGGAGGACCTCAGTTATTTTTATATGGATATGCACCAGTTGTCCCCTTTAGTCATACTGGCGGGGTACTTGAAGCTCTGGCTAGGCATGTGCACAATCCCGGGCTAGTCTGAGACAATAGAAAGGATCAGTCGCACCCTGATACTTCCTTTCGTAAAGTTGGCATTCGTCCATAAGCTGGCCCTTCTACCGACCATGGTGTGTTGCATCCATCGTGGCCTCCGCAACTTTGCTGAGAAGGTGGATGACCATCCTGGTAAGGGGCATTTCAACAGGATCGAGCTTCCTTACCACTATTTGATGGTTAGCTTCTCCTGCATCACGGGTCTTTGATAAACCCGGGGACTGACGATGACATGGTGGTCGCTGATGCCCTGATCCGCAGCAGATGATGAAGTGGCAGTACAATATTGTCCCTGCTGGCAGGAGGGAGCTCTCCTTCATGACTGGTTGGACCTTTTTCACGTCCGATCCAGAGTTCACTGCCGATGAAAGGAACGTCCTTTATTATGATGACGGAGTGGCATCTCGAGGCTTGTCTGAGAGGCTCTTTCGCTGGCTCCAAGCCATCCGTCCCTCCTATCTGGTGTATCAGAATAAGGCTATCGTCTTCGTAGAACCTTATCTACCTAGTTTATTTGCTCGTCAATTTGGCTACACTCAACTTTTACTGGGTCATCTGAGTGCTTCTCTCGGGTATAGTGGTGGTTTGCTCGACGGGACTCGAGCATGGAGTTACTATACTGCTATCGGCACCCGGGTCGGGTTCTAATTGCCAACAGCCGAAATTGTGCCCTGAATATTGTACACCGTGGTGAGGTATTTTTGTACGATGAACGCTATGTCGATTAACTTTGATCCGGAGAGAAGTTATATAGAAGTCACCATGTCAATACCTCCAGATGCCAAAGTGCGTAGGATGTCCAAGAAGGGCAAGGAAGTGGCCCAGCCCCTGATTGTAGAGCTAGATCCATCGACCGGGAAAGACACAACATCTTCGTCTGACGATCCCCTTCCTGCCAAGCTCAAACCAAAGATGGAGACGCATCACGCTCGTAATTCAAAGAGGGCGAGGACGGATGTGGACCAGGAGCCAGAACCGACAGTAAAATCGATGTCCCCTACGAAAGGGACTGCGAGTAAAGAGGTAGGACCCCTTGCACCGGTGGCTTTTGAAGTAGAGCCCACTTTAGATGCTACGACGGTATTCATAAATCCTCTTAGTCTGATTTTACCTGGTCCTTTATATAAATATCTCGGCTCTGGTCTATTTGAAAATTTGTAGACACAGGAGAGAAAGGATTGTCCCCGATGAGGAGTCGCTTCAGTGGTTTCTTACGCCGAACCGAAAGAGGAAACCTCCCCGGAGTCCGATGTGGGTGCCTCAGAACCGGTACCTGAGACCTCGGGAGCTCAGGGCTGGGTGCGACTTTTATGGAGCAGCCTTATACCCCTTTGGAATACATATCTGTAGAATACATGGAGGCCATGGGGAAGGCAATGACAATACTGGACAAGCCGCAACACGTGATATCTCCCTCAGGTAGGTCAATTCTCAACTTCACAAGATCAAAACTTTTCTTGCTTCATCTTTTTAATTCTTCTAGTGAAGTTAATTACTTGTTGTTCTGGTTTGGTAGGCCCTGCCTCTCCCTTGAGAACCATGGATGTGGCCGTTGAGGAGGATGTTCTGGAAGAGGGGGGCAGTTAACTTGTTAGGAAGGCATCCATGTCTCTTCCTAGTTCTGGTAACGGGCATCCTGCAGTGCCCTCTACAGAGGCTGCAGTGGACGAGGTCCCTACTGCTACGGGTCCTGGTGCGGCGGCTGTTTTCCCTATTATTGATGTTGGGGGCTCGACGGCTGAATCCTATCTTATATTGGGGTGGCAAATCGTCGTGAGGAGGTTGTCCCTGATGTTCTCTGTACTGCGGTTGTTGGGTCATCTTCTGAGGCTGTCGTCGCACAGTTTGGGGTTGGCCTTCAGGCAGAAGATGATGCAGCAGGGCACCCCGGAGCTCCTATCCAGAGTCGCGGTGCCATTCTACCATCTGTCGCTTAGTTACCTGACCGTCCGACGTACTACGTATCTATACAGGTTGCGAGCAGGACCGTCGGTCCCTCCTCGGTTGTAGCTTCCCCCTCTGGATCTTCGAGCATCCCCGCACGAGATGTCGAGCCAATGGCCTCTTGCTCCTTATAGTTGCCTTTGATTCTGGCTACCCTGGAAGAGCTTGACGAGAAAATTGGGCTCGCGGGTCGGAGCTTCTATATGTTCCTAAAATAAGGGTCGAGGGCATGCTAGAGCACAACAAGTCCTTCGCCTAGGCCAAGCACTTTGTCGAGTGCCATGTCCACTCTCTGAGGAATCTCTCCGATTTTGAACCGATGGCTGACCTTCTAGGCCAAAGGTTGGTGGAGACGGAACAATGCCTGATGGAGCTGCAGCAACACCGATAGAAAGATATAGGGATGTTAATATCCCATGAGTATGTCGAGTTCTTGAAGGAGGTGGATAAAGAGAAGGCCTCATTTGCTTCCTCTATGGAAACTTTTCGGCGCTAGCTCCTGGATTTGTGGGAGAAGCGTGACCGGCTGGGTGATCTTATGGAAGGGTGTCTCTCTCGACGGGAGGACCTGAATGAGGCCATTAGGAAGCTGAAGGTTGAGCTTGCCGCGCTGGAGAGTAGGCTGCGTGAGACCCAAAAGGAAGGGAAGGCAATCCTGGCTGAGGCGAGCCAAGTGGCGAAGACTACGGATGGTGTCGAGGTTGCGGTCCAGAAACTCGAGGACAGCTACGAGTCTTTTGCTCACTACGAAGATCCTGAAGTCATGGCCAAAGATGTTAAGCACCGGGCCCAGATGCGCCTGGATGGCCGTGCAGCCCATCTCCATAAGCAAATAGTGAAGTTATGCTCTGACTCATCGCACCAGTAGCTCTTCTTCTACCTTTTTGTGTCTTCGTTCTGCCTTTGAGCTTGGGATCTTGACAATCCCCCAAAATATAGTTTTGCTTTCAATCTCTCTTTGCGAAGAAAAATAATAGTTATCCTATTTGTTTTGTAATTTATTTGTGTTAGCTTTAGGTATCATAATAAAGGTAATATGGACGTAGTTGTCACCCTCACATTTTCATCCAAGGGTAGTTTGGTAATTGTCAATAGGTATAATTATTTTATGTTTATTTATAATTAATAATTGTACATTGCATAATTTAATTAATTATTGCTAGTTGTAGATTGTTGTGGACTAGTGTAGTGGGCCTAACCCAATTATTTAGAATGCATGAAACAAACAATTAGACTAGTCTAATTTGAGCCCATGAAATAGGCCCATGGATTAGGAGACATGATTAATTAGTAAAATCATTAAACTAGAACCTTCTCTCCCTAATTAAATTTTTCATGAGAGACCCCAAGGGTTATTTGTGACTTTGTACATTGCTTGGGGAGAGGGTTTCTTGGCCGGCCTACATAGGAGGAGAGAGAGAGTGCTTTTATTTCTTTTCATCCCCAAAATTCTAGATCTACTTTTTCCTCTTCTAATTTTCCTCCATTCCCTCATTAATTATTCACCAATATCTTTCCAAATTCATCATTGAGGTTGCTACACCAAGGATCTATAAGAAGGAAGCAAGGAGCAAGGAGGAGGAGGCCAAGATCTACAAGAAGATGAGCTACTTGGCAATTGGAGACTTTTTATTGGAAATCTATCTCCCAATAGGTACAATTCAGTTTTCTCTCTTCTAATAGACTCTAGATCTAAGATTTTACCAAGAAACCAACCAACATGCATAGGCTACCCATAAGATTTGGTTTTGGGTCAATCGGAGACCTACGGTGGAAGTTATGTCCAATTTGGTGCCAATTTTAGGAGAATTCCGAGATTGGCACATGTAGTGCTTGTCATTAGATATAATAGATCTAATTAAAACTTGATTACTTGTTTATAACTAGTGTCATGTACACAATTGGATACGTGTAGGCCGTATCTCGTCAATTTGACGAAATGGGTTAATTTTAGGGATTTTCCTCCGACACGGGGTCTTGTGCATATCACATTATGACACGGACACGTAGACACTCTAATTACTATATGTATTATTCATAATTTATGTATTAGACTTGTTCGTGTCCTCCAGGATACGTTTTGTTGTGTGTTGGGGCCATATCGCAAGCGTATCATAGAAGAAGTGTGATATGGGTGTGATGCGCTCCATGTGTTTGTTGTTTTGTTCTTATTACTATACATGCATATGTATTTATATATGTATAAGCTATCTATGTATTATAAATTGTATGTAATAGTGTATCTTGGGTTTATGTGTGTCTTTTGTGTATATAATATGTATTTAGATATATAAAACTATGTGTGTGTCTATATACATATATATATACTAGTGAATATAGTCATATATATATATATATATATATATATATATATATATATATATATATATATATATATATATATATATATATATATATATATATATATATGTTGGCTTATATGTTTATATGTATTATGTGGTTGGTTATATATGTATTTATATACATATGAGCGTAGTATATATATGTGTTGTCTTATAGGTATATACGTATTCATGTGTTTGATTGTATCTGCGTGTAAATATATATATGCATATATCCTTTTATGTGATAGTGTAGCTATATATATATATATATATATATATATATATATATATATATATATATATATATATATATATATATATATATGTTGGCTTATATGTATTATGTGGTTGGTTATATATGTATTGATATACATATGAGCGTAGTATATATATATATGTGTTGTCTTATAGGTATATATGTATTCATGTGTTTGATTGTATCTGCGTGTAAATATATATATATGCATATATCCTTTTGTGTGAGAGTGTAGCTATATATATATATATATATATATATATATATATATATATATATATATATATTGATTCATATTGTTAGAGAGGCATAGCGATGTGTGTGCATTATGTTTGTGTGTGGGTGTGAGGAGACTCGGACAAATGAAGAGAAGTGTTCAGCAGTACAATGACTGAAAAGAGGAGAGGCAGAAACTGCATTAAGTGTTTCAGTTTCAGTCACAGCAGCTCGGTGCAATAATGTTCAGCAGCAGCAGCAACCCGAGAAGTGGCGAGGAGGTCCAGTGTCGGGCAGCTACCATAGAACACAGTAAACACTGTGTTCTGTTCTAGTTCAGCTATGTATAGAGTTGGGTTTCATCTTACTGTTCGGTTCCCGAACACATTTCAGTGCGAAATTTTATTGTACGGTATCGGGGTCCAGTATCAGGTCTCAGTTTCAGTTAGCTAGGTATCAAGGTTTGGGTAATAGTTTGGTATAGTTAGTATCTATATAACTAAATGTACTAGTTGATATTGGCTAATAAGTATCAGGTGATTTAGTTTAGTGTATTAGTTAGAAATAGTAGTTAAATAGTTAGATTGTATCAGTTAGTATCTATATTTGTTAGTATAGATTTATACCCTATTAGTTAGCTAAGTAACTATTAGTAGCTAACTATGTTATCTTGATATATATATATATATATATATATATATATATATATATATATATATATATATATATATATATATATATATATATATTATAGTGTTAGTTTATAGAGTTAGTGTTAGTTTGAGGTATGTATGTATGTATGTATGTATGTATGTATGTATGTATTAGTTATTTTAGAGTTTGGCTTACCTCGGGATACTAAGGTATCACCAAGGTATTGGGTCGATACCCAAGTTTTGAGTTTGGATATCGTGTTAGGAGTGATACGCATTGGTGCAAGGCCAAGGTATCCAAATTAATTTGGTTTATCTAGTGTTATAATGTTTAACTCGTATATATATATATATATATATATATAAAGCCATATTTTCATATATGAACTTGCGTATCTTAGGATACGGCTTTTTGAATACATTGTTGTCTCTTAGATTAGTTTGTGTATCATAGCTTCATAGTGTATCGACTTAGTGACTTAGCATTAGACTCTTGCAACTTAAAATTTATTGGTTTGACTTAGAAATGGTATATTGACCTGGAACTTCATCAACTTCATTTATTTTCATTATCGAACCTTGTATTAATGCAACATATCATATATAGGTTGTGAGACGCCGACTTGAGCATCGAGAGACATACCTTGCTCAGGACGTCAGGCGAGTACATTTCTCTGATTGTTTTTAATTCATAATATTGTATATATGCATGTTCTAGAATTATATACATTGATTCCAACACAGTGATTTCACGGACTGGTGTTATATGGATCCCGTCATGAGATGTTATCCCCTACCATGTTCAGCTGGTACTCGTATACATTATATCTCATTGTGTATATTGGGTATTGATGTTACTTCGTGTTCACATACTGCTCGTGTTCAGTGTGCTTATTCGTGTACACCCACCACTCGTGTTCGGTGGTTATGATATTCGTGTACACCCATTGCTCGTGACAGTGGTTATATTTTCGTATTCGTAGCGTGTCGTGATTGGATCCATCGGTATTTGTTGGGGGTGGAAGAGTAGGAGTTGATTATGTGATCAAAGCCATTGTTACAAATCGTGTACATTCTGGTTACATACCTCACTTATAAGCCGTCTTACCTGATTATGTTCACCTAACCCAATCACATAATGAACTTGTATTCTAAGGCACATTAGTTAGTTTAGATTGCAGTTTACTTTATCATATTATGATATTCATATTGTTGATCTATATATTCTCGTACATTACCTGTATATATTTTGTTTATCATTCATATGTTTAGTGATCTTGTATTTCATTTCTATATCTGTTTATATGCTCGATTATGCTATTGAAACTGCTTTCAGAGGTATGTACTTTGCTCCAATCCTGACTGGACATATTTTTTCAGATGACTGGCTTCCAGAGCAGTGTCCCACATTCTACGGGCCGCAGGACAGCGTACCTATAGAGGACACTCTTATTGACTAGGGAGACTTAGTAGCAGAGCCCGAGGAGGTCTAGTTACATTGTATGGGATTGTATTAGACTATTCTTTTGGTGGTTTCACATCTTGTATATTATTCGGATTATGGATTGTACCTTTATTCTTTCTTTCGCTATTTCCATTCGTGCATTATTTCTTCCTTAGTTTGTTTTGTGATTGAGATTAGATATTCATGTGAGATACCATATTACTCCTCCATTTGGAGTTGAGATGATTGACATGTACCATATTATATTGTTGAGATGTTAGATAGTTAGAAATAACCCATACAGCGTGTCATGACCCGCACTCGGTATAGGGGCACGAGTACGTGGGTACGTCCAGCCTACGCCGCAGAATCGGCGGTAGAACGCTGTCTTGGTCTACTATTCTATCTAATACCTCACACAAAGCATATAAAGTACTGCCATGCCATCTCAATACCAGATAATACTCAATCACATATAAAACTGAAGGAAGATGTACGCACGATATGGAATAGAAAGAATAAGAAGTACAAGTCTCAATACATCACATAACCATCTCCAAACTGAACACAACTCCATATCTCAAACAATAATACAACCCAATGTCTAAAATAGAAATAACTAATACAAGGTATGGAAGTCTAAGAGGCCTCAGTCTCTGGCTCGATCCTCGGGTGACACTCCATCTGTCAGTCCATAGTGAGTGGGACACATCCTCTCTAACCATTCATCTGAAAAATATTTTCCAGTCAGGAATGGAGCGAAGTATAACCCAATAGCAGTTCCAATTAATTGATAATGACTATAAACAGAAATAGAGAATATAATACAAGACGAGAAACAATGAATAATATCAACTATGGTGGAAGAACAGGTAAACAATGAACAATGTGGTGAAGAACTGTAACTATGCTAAGTGATTTAAAATACTAGATAGATATGTGATCGGCTTGGGTGAACATTGTCTACTTTAACGTTGGATAAACATTGTCTAAGTTAACATGAAATATTGTCTAGGATTTGATCACATACCTAGCTAACATTTCCCCTTTTCCCCAACTAGTACAATGGATCCAACCATGACACGTTGTGATACAAGATACTCAAGGCCATGTAAACAATAAACCTTGAACACGAAATATTGAACATTGAATACGAAACATTGTCTAAGTTAAACATGAATGTTGAACACGAAACATTGTCTAAGTTAAACATTGAGAACACGAGAAACAATGAACAATATATATGTAACATCCCATGACTGATCCATGTGTATACTAGTCCGTGTACCAATGTGTCAAGAGTCATGTAAAACATTTCTAAATTCTTGCATTATAGTAATTAGCAATTAATGGAAACTATCAGAGAATGTACTCGCCTGGCGTCCAAGCAATGAATGTCAAACTGTGTCCCAACTGGTGTCACACAAACCTATATATGGAATATCACATTAATACAAGGTGTTGGAATGAATTTAAGTTAAACTAGTCAACATCTAGGTCACAAAACTATTTCTAAGTCAAACCGATGAATCTAGGTTGCAAGCGTCTAACACTAAGTCACTAAGTCAATACATTATGAAACTAGTCTATACTAGCTAAGCTACGATACTAGAATCTCACAAAAAGCCGTATCCCAAGATACACAAGTTTTGAATATAAAAATAATGGTTTATGTATATATGCAAGTCAATATATATATAGTACTATATCAAAACGATGAAATACGATACCTTGGTCTTGCACCAATGCGTATCGCTCCTAACTCGATACCCAAACTCAATACCTTGGGCATCGACCCAATACCTTGGTATCCCGAGATAATACAAAACCCTTGCCAATAGCTAATACCTATATAATCTCCAATACTAATTATGCTAACTATAACAATATAATCAAGTATATAACTAAATAACTATTTAACTACACCAACTATTTATTAACTTAATACTAGATCAACTAAACACTAATATACTAATACAATACATCTACTTACTATCTTAACATATAATACTTACTAAATACATAGATACTATAGGTACTTACTAATAACCTACCTACATAGATATATATACAGTTAACTATATACTAATCAATACACTAACCAACTAACTGATACTCTTAACTATTCTAACTACCTAATATACTAACCAACTAGACTAAACCAACTACCCAACTCAAGCTAAACCCAAACACTACCCAACTCCACTAACCAAATACCTCACTCAAGCCCAAAATACCTTACCTGAACTGAACCTCACTGATACTGCTCGATACCTCACTGAACACTGAAAACTAATACTGTGCAGTGAAGATAACTGCACAATGAAGACTCCTCCTGCAGTTGGCTGCTGAGCCTTGCTCCTTGTTGAAGCCTGCTGCACTGCTCTAGCTCGAGCAGTTGGCTGAAACTGTACGAGGCTCCCTGCTGCTGCTAACTGAAACTTGCCTTGTATGAACTGCACATGGTGTCGCACTGTGCCCGACTGCACATCCTGCTGTTGGTTGTACTGTAGAGTGCTACAAGCTACTGCCTTCTTGTTGTAGCCTCTTCACTGTAGGACTGGAATGTGCACGAGCCTGCTGTCTGATGCCCAGAGCTGTTGGCTCCCCCTATGCTGAACCACCCTGCTGAGTTTCCCCCTCTTGCTAAACTACTATTTCAGAGCTTCCCCCTTTTGATGAACTACTACTACAGAGCTTTGCATCCCCCTAAGTTGCTGCACTGAGCAGAGTGCAGTGCTCTGCTTGTTCCCTGTTGCAAGTGTTGTACATGCTCTAGCTCGACCTATTGCTTACCCGGGCCCTTGTTGTGCTTCACAGAGTTGTATGAGCTTGTATGCTTTTGTAGTTGGCTGCTACTATACTTGCTCTGTTTGCTGCCTAGTGCACTGATGCACCCTGCTCTTACTGACTACACAAGGCTGAACACGCTGTGCCCGTTGCTGACTTCCCCCTGTAGTGCACATCCTGCAGCGAGTAGCTCCTGCTGTACCAGCACAGAGCTGCACGAGCAGTAGTACCTCAATGATGCCGACTGATTGCCTGCTGGATCCTACTGTAGGTACCTCTCCATCAGATCCTGAACACAGAAACTGCACCGCTCTAGGGGATTGCTCGCCTCTCACACACACACAAACACAAACACACCTATATACATACACCTCTAAGACTGCTATATGTCTATATATCCACATATACACGTATATCCTATCTATAAGTATCTCAATCTAACTATGTATATAGATACATATATACACTCACACATATATATGTATTTATATAAATACTCATACATATATACATATAGATATAAATACATATAGACATATAGACACACACTTATAGCTATATGTATACACCTATACACTATATCACATAATACACTATTATATACATATGTATACACTTAATAATCATAATTATATATAATTACACATGCATGTATAACCAAAAGGGCAAAACCACAAACATATGGAATGCACCACACCCGTATCACACTTCTCTATGATATGCATTGTGATACGGCTCCAATACACAATCAAACGCATCCCGGAGGACACGAACGCATCCAATACATAAATTATGAAAAATACGTATAGTAATTAGAGTGTCTACGTGTCCGTGTCTCAATGTGATATGCACAAGGCCCCGTGTCAGGGAAAACCCCCAAAATCAACCCGTTTCGTCAAATTGACGAGGTACGGCCTACACGTATCCAATTGTGGACACGACACTAGTCACAAACAAACAATCATATGTCAATTTGGTCTAATTGACCAATTGACAAACACAACATGTGCCAATTTTGGAATTCCCCCAAAATTGGCACCAAAATGCACGTAACTTCTACCGTAGGTCTCCGATCGTCCCAAAACCAAATCCTATGGGTAACCTATGCATGTGGGTTGGTTTCTCATGGTAAAATCTCAGATCTAGAGTCTAATAGAAGGGGGAAAATAGAAATGTACCTATTGGGAGATGGATTCCCAATGAAAAGTCTCCAAATGCAAAGTAACTCCTCTCCTTGTAGATCTTGGCCTCCTCGTCCTTGTTCCTTATTTCTTGCTTGTAGATCCTTGATGTAGAAGCCTTAATGATGAATTTAGAAAGATATTTGAGAAGAATTGATGGAGGAATGGAGGAAAATTGGAAGAGGGAAAAGTAGATCTAGAAATTTGGGGAAGAAATGAAATGAGAGCACTCTCTCTCCTCCTAATTATGGCTGGTCATAAACCCCTCTCCAAGCAATGTATAATGTCCAAAATACCCCTTGGGGCCTCTCATGAAGAAATTAATTAAGGGGAAGGTTCTAGTCTAATGGTTTCACTAATTAAATCCAACCTCCTAATCCATGGGCCTAATTCATTGGGCCCAAACTAACTCATCCAAATGTTGGGTTCATGCATCTAATAAAATAGGTTAGGTCCACTACACAAGTCTAAACTAAATACTACGTCTAATCAAACACTAAATAATACAACAAATAATTAATTACTCATGCACAATTTTAAATACAATCCTCCTAAAAATAAAATTCCCGTGTCAATTACCAAACTACCCTTAATTGGAAATATGAGGGTGACACAGCGTTCTACCGCCGATTCTGCGTTGTAGGCTGGGCGTAACCACGTACTCGTGCCCGAATATCCGGGTACGGATCATGACAGTAGTATAATACCATAGTTGTTAAGGATATCCCACTGGGGGATCTTTGGTGGACCTATTACTCATTGCGCATGAGAGTGCAAGTAATAAGTTCGGAACAGGCCTTGCCAGAGGTGATATGGCCGTGGCAAGTTTGGTGGACTTAACACCATAGGTGCACTTAAATTTAAGTACAGGTGATAAGTTTAGACGGCGATCAATACCACCAGGACCTGCTTCCCTTTTTCCCTTGCGGCTGCTATTGTCGCTGTTGTTATTGTTGGGATGTTTCCCCCTGTCATCGGCGACAGGGATCTATATTCCCAAGATCCGGGCATCCTTGACCTTTTTTTCAGCGCCGACAGCGTTGATGATGAATGATGTCCAGTCTTTGAATTAACTGTCGCCCATCCAGAGGTTGACTGTCGAAAGTAGGTTCCTGTGGCACATTTCCATGAGTGTGGACTCCGAATTTCCTGGAGGCAACCTCAGTACTGCTTGGAAGAAATGCTTGATATAATTTTGGGCGAGTTTTCTTTCCCCTTGGGTGACATCCATCAAGGAAGATATCGTCATGTCGCTTCCTCCGTCATAGAATCTTTTGAGGAAAAGACTCTTGAAGTCATCAAATGACGAGATGCAGTTGTCTTGTAGGCTGCAAAACCAGTCAAATATGACCTCGGACAATGCCCCCACAAAGAGCTTGGCGAGGAGTACGTCACTACAAGGTAGGTGCCCCGTTGTAGTCTCGAAATAGCTCATGTATTGACGGAAAAAAGTCTTCCTGTTGAATGGGTTCAGGTTGAAGGGATTGTACTTGGTGGGTACGGAATATCCCTCCACTCGCGGGGGTATAGCTGTCGTATCCCGAGCTCGGGTAGTGAATCACAGCTGCCCATAAAATCTAGGCGAGCCCGGAGTTCCCGAATTTCTCTCATTACTTCTTTGGCTTTGTCTCCCGCAGAAGGGGCAGATAAACCAGACAGAGAGTAATTTTCGACTATGGACAGAGCGGTTGCGTCAGAGTCCGCATTGGTCTCAGGGTCTAAGCTTGCTTGTCCAGAAGCCCTTGCTGGTTGGGAGGCTACACTTGCTATGATGTCTAGAACTGCTTGGGTCAAGGCTTGCATTGATTCGTTCAGGGTCTGCATCATGGCCTTGAGGACCTCGAGGCACTGTCGATCATTAGGGCCTTCATGCTCGTCCCCCGCCATGTATGTCATTCTTACATGAGAAGAGATGGACGGGACAGTAGACGTAACACTTTTTGCTTTGGACTCTTGCAACGAATAGTCGCTATGGAAGGTTGGCAGTGTCACGCCCTGTTCGGACTCAGAGGGAGTACTACCCCCAGCGTAGGAGGCGGTATCTTATTTCCGAGGGTGGCTACCCCCAAGGACTTCAGCATCTGTTCCTTGGGAATCATTATCTCCTCAGAACGCCGGATTGTCATATAGGCCCAGGGGATCTACCCCCATCTTGTGTAACCCCTAGGGGTTCTGAGAAAGAACTACCCCCAGCAGCTGATAGCTTATTCTTCGAGCGGATGCCTGGAAAACTCCTTCCGTAGGTCCCGCTACTGGTCCTCCTGGTAATCATTTTTTTAATGCGCTAGTTGAGATTGACGGACTGGAGGTGCTGGACTTCTTCCTTTCCAAGGTGGAAGGGTATTTCTGAGCAGAATAACATGAAGCGAATGGTATCTCATCCTCCTCGAATGTTTGCACCTAATCTTTAAATTATTATCGGATAGGTATCGTCGGGTGCAGTCATTAAAATATTGACTGCCTGCTTGTAGGTACTGCCACTTTGTTACAGCAGCAGTTGATAATAATTTTGGCACAGTAATATCCTGGGGAGGATACATCGTATGCCATAGATTCCTCCCTCGTCTTGCGTTTATAATTGATCACATTGTGCAAGTCAGGCAAGGGATGACTCACATTTGTACTCTTTTCGTAAGCATGGGTAGACCGAACGCACGGATGTGTGGGTATTATTTTTGCTCCCTGATCTAGGGTCCGTATAAGAACTTTTCTCAGATCGTTAGTTGAATACTTTTGAGACGGACCATGTCCATTTTCCGCTGAGGACTGGACGCACGGGTCGACCTTATATAACTTTCCATTAGGGGGTCGTATAACAGTTAGCGGTGCCCTCCGACGGTCAACCGAATGGACAGTTGCTTGAGCATGACGAGCTCACACTGATCCAGACTTCTTAGACTTGGCACCCGTAGGCGCATTGTATGAAGAGTCCAAGTTTGGGTTTTCACCATTCTCAGCATGGCGCATAGGATCAAAGGTACGTGAGATTTGGTCAAAAATAGAGGCCCGACTGTCAACCAATGTCGAATAGTGAGTTTTATTCGACCTCCTCCTTGGCCGCATAGAGCTTGCATCAACACTCGAACGTCTGGCATCGTAGTATTTTTCTCTGCCAGAGTTTGGGTGCTAAGCGTTTTTTGTGTCAGGCGAGGATGCCGCATGGACAGCCTGGGTGGACGCCTGGCAAGCGCCTTCAGTAACAGAGAGAAAGATGTCCTGCGGGTCTTTATGTAGTAATCACCCTTCTAGTTGGAAGAGGCTGCCACATAAGCAGTGGACACGTAATGTGCGGTCCCTGTGGCAGAGAGATAGACGGGGAGCGCCTGCTCCGCAGTTGGGTGAGGCATGGTGGCCTTTGCTACCCACGTTTTGCGAATCTTCTTGGACTTTTGCTTGCTTTGGAGAATGACTCACGCTATCCCAGGAGAGCATGTCCTCGAAATCCTGCTGGTCGAAGCAGACCACCAGCATTCTTTGAGTGGACCCAAGCTTGGCTGCATCAGATTGTGCCACAGCTTTCTCATCAGAGAAGAAAGACGTCCCCAGCAGATTCGTCATCTTGTTCTCCATTAAATTCGAAGGTTTTTAAAAGAGCTTGATTTAATTAACAAATAAAAGAAAGTACAAAGAGGTCCTGGACAGACGATCTAAGTACAATATTTTTTTGGAGATGGACAATGAGTGCTATGGCGTCTCCTTTACTCCATGGACGATCTGATGTAGGGTGAATAAGTTTATGTTCTCTCTTCGCTCGACTTAGTATGCTCTCTCTCTCTCTGAAGCAGAAAAAGTTGACATTTAGAACGTTCAAGTTGCTGCTATTTATAGCCATCGTGATGATGGTCTATGGGTGCCGCATATGGCTCTATTTGGTGGCCGCATAAGGCTCCTTCAACAGAATACGGTTGCAACTGTAGCCGTATGCCATAGGCAGATTGTCACGTTAACTTGGTTGAGATATGTTGTTGAAGAGATCTCGGGGTTATTTTTAACCCGTTGTGTGCGTGAGTTGGTCAGCTGGACACGTAGTCAGCACCAACTGTGCGAAGATCTCTGCAGTTGTAACGGAAAGATCTTGTGAGCTGGAGGTCGCATAGCAACTTGGCCGCATTTTTCTTTCCGTTGTCGCATGGCGTCGTAGCCGCATACGCACTCTCGGTGGGCCATGGTCGAATGGACACTTTGGCCGCATGATATTGTGGCTGCATGCGAGCTCTAGTCGGGCTTTGGTCGAATGGACACTTAAGCCGTATGGCGTTGTGGCCGCATGCAAGCTCCCGTCGGGCTTTGGTCGAATGGACACTTAAGTCGCATGGTGACGAGGCCGCATGGGTCTTTTAGCCGCATACATAGGATACATAGCATGGCACATTTGTTGAAGTAATTAATGTACTGATGTGACTTGTTGTCTTTTCCTGAGCCATCGTCTTCATGAGTCTCAAAGCATCTCAGAGTGATGAGTAATATGTCAGATCTTCTAACAGACATCAAAATCTGTGTCAGGAGGGTTTTATGCGGCCTCCCTGCTCTGTAGTCATTCAGGCCGCATATAGTATACTATGCAGCTTCTCTGCAACTTGGTTGATCAGGCCGCATATGGCTTCTCTGCGACTTGGTTGATCGGGCCGCATATGGCTTCTCTGCGGCTTGATTGATCATGCCGCATATGGCTTCTCTGCGGCTTGGTTGTACAGGCCACATTTGGCTTTTCTGTGATATATTGAGGGGGCGTGACCTTTATGCGGCCTGCATAGTTTTTTTTATGCTTCTACAGGTTCATGTCCATATTACCCATGAACTACTTCTTTCCACTTTTCCTAGTAGAGTGAATATATCACCACAAAAAAATTGTCACGTCCATATTACCTCTGTCATATTTTTCTTTATCCCCACAGAAGTTTATTTTACCATGTCCACATCACCTCTGCGTAAGATACTTCTAACGGATTCTAATTTTCAGAACTTTGTCATGTCCATGTTACCTCTAAGTAACGTTCTGCCCATCGACTTTCTACTATCATGTTTGTATAACCCCTGGTAGTGCCAGCCATTTTATCTTATTATTCGTACTTAAGGTACACCACGGATAATAAGTCAACAACCCAAGAGTTTGTTATGTCCACATTACCTCTGAGCAAATACTCTTGTTTATCGACTATCTACCATCATGTCCATAATACCTCTGATGGTGTCAGTCATTTCAACTTGTCATCCATACTTAGCTTTAAGTACGCCAAGGATGATAAGTCCACAAAAAATCCCCAGCGGAATTATCTCAAAACAATCATGTCAATATTACCTCTGAATTATTTTCCCACAAAAATACCAGTCCCACAGAAGTTTATTTTATCATGTCCACGTCACCTCTGCGTAAGATACATCTAATAAAATTCCAAGTTAGAGAAGTTTGTCACGTCCATGTAACCTATAAGCAAACATCCCTCCAAATAGTCTGATATCACGTCGTTCTAGACCCCTGATAGTGTCAGTCATTTTAACTTATTATCCGTATCCAGTCTTAGGTACGCCATGGGCAATAAGTCTACCAAAATTCTCCAGTAGAATATCCCAAGAGAATGGAATGTTCTACCACGTCCATATCACCTATAGTAGGATATTCGTTCCCATATCAAAGACTTTTTTCATGCTTCTTTCAAAGTATTTCAAAACTTGTTCAAGTTTTAAAAACTTTGAAGGGGGTCTTGTAGAAGCATGAAAAATCTTCATGTTCATACGCCCGAGCAGCCATGCGACTAAGGGTCTGATTCAGTGAAAGTCAGGCCGCATGCATTGTAGGCGGCATCCATGAGGCAGTGATCCTCACGCTCAAGCAATATTCGACCGAAGACAGAGCTTCTAAGGTTCATGCGCCAGGGAAAAGTACTCTCAGAACCTCACTTGGTGAGTCAGGCCGCATAGAGCCCATGCACCCTCAAACTTGATTTCTTGAAGTCGAGCCACATAAATCCCATGCGGCCAAGGGGCTCGTCCAGTCTATAAAAGCATCCATGTGGCCCGGATAGCGATAAAGTTAGGAGCCGCATAAAGCCCTGACACAGCATTTATGGCATGTCATAAAGTTCTAACATTGCATTTATTGCCCTGAACGCTTCGAGAATCGTGAAAGATGAGCCACACAAAAAGACAGAAAGTTATATCAATGCATTAATACCCTGTCAGGCGTGCAGTGTCACGTGTTCACTCGTATGCGGCCATGCCTCTATGTCTCCTCATCCTTATGCAGCCAAAGCGTCTATCAGACCCAAGCCCGACGAGAGCACGTATGCAGCCACGAATCCATGCGTCCTCAACTCCATGCGGCCAAAGTGTCCATAAGACCCAGGCCAGACGAGAGCACATATGCCGCCACGACTCCATGCGTCCCTCAGCTTGCATGATCTTTTATGTTGCAACCAAAAAGATCTTCCAACAATCAGTGATGACCACGTGTCTAGTTGACCAAGTCAGGCACACAATGGATTGAAAACGACCCCGTCTCCCAACCAAGATTTCATCAACAGCATATCACAACCAATGTCACATGGCAGCCCGACCGTGATATGCGCCCACAGTTGCAACCATATTCTGTTAAGGAGCCCCATACGGCCACCAAGCAGAGGCGCATAGCATATACGCGCGTATGAGTCCATTAGCATAATGGCTATAAATTGGAGGAACTTGGACGTTCTCATGGTCCGCTTTTCAGAGACCAGGCAGCTAGCTATGTGCACACAAGCTCAAGAGAGAGAAGAAGCATTTTCCTTCCCTAGTCAGATCGTATACGGAGTAAAGGAGCTACTGCAGCGCTCGATCTCCTTCGTCCCACTCCCCATAATCAAAAAAAACTTGTACTTAGATCGTCTGTTTAGGATCTCTTTGTACTCTTTTTCGTGAATTAAATACAAAAGTTTGTTCAAACTTTTTTAATGGCGAACAATGGCGTCACAAAAGGTTTACAGCTGTGCAAAGCTTGTCACTGATAGTATGAATTCCACCAGACTGTTTGGCAAAATATTTCTTGGAAAATATTTTTTCCAAAATTATTTTTTACAACCAAATTTCCTAAAATTTATTATTCTATAAAAATAATTCTGATTTTTTTTAGCTTTGTCACATAGAACTTGTTGTTACAATTCTTTAAAGAACTCATAGAATACACCTTAAGTGACAAATATTTTCACTTGACACATAGTATTTGTTGTTACAATTATTTAAGGAAGTCACAGAAGACACCTTAAGTGACAATAATTTTTACTTGTCACATAATACACCTTAAGTGGCAATATTTTTACTTTTCACATAGAACTTGTTGTTACAATTCTTTATGGAAGTCACATAATACACTTTAAGTGACAAGTATTTTGACTTGTCACATAGAACTTGTTTACAATTCTTTAAGGAAGTCACAGAATACATCTTAAGTGACAAAGATTTTTATTTGTCACATAATACACCTTAAGTTACAAGTATTCTTACTTGTCACATAGAACTTGTTGTTACAATTCTTTAAGAAAGTCACATAATACACCTTAATTGACAAGTATTTTCACTTATCACATAAAACTTGCCTTTGATTCTCATAAAAAATCAATATTTTATTTTAGTGACAATATTGACTGACGACCAATAAAAATATAGTCAGTGAATGATTTAAATGTGTGATGATATACAACTACTGTCACAAAATCAAATTATAAGTGACAACAAAAATTACTTATCACAAAAATATATTTTTCAGTGACAAGTTTTACACTTGTCACAAATCACTTGTCACGAAAATCAAAAAAATTTGTAGTGACAGTCCCAAACCATGCAATCACATTTCTCTTATAACAATGATACAACATTTCATATTTCTACATATCACGTTATCAACAATAAAATTGCTCTATTTTATCTCAGTTCTCTTACTTTAACAATTCAACAACTTATGAAATAAAGAAACAAAGACTAAAAAGAGTTTTTTTTTTTTTTATTAAAGTGTGAAGCTAAAGGAAAGCAAGATCAAAACCACTCATACTTTTACGAACTGTCTTTGTGTCCTGGTCATAAAGATCTATAAATGATTCGACCGCATGAATTCAAGTCCAACCAGACCCTTCGAGCCAACAAATTAACCCAATGCACAGCCTGGAGCAGGGCATTATAGTGAGCAGACCTTGTTAGCGACGAAGAGGGCAAGATCAAGTTGCTATAGCAACATCCAAGAGTACGTGGTAGGTGGGGGGGATCATAGTTAGGATTAGGGTTGATTTGAGGTTTTAGATAAATTAGGTAGGAGCAATTAGGATTTTTTTTTCAATTAGAGGAAAAAATAAGATAAAATTAGGATTGACGCACAAAACTGCCTTTTTTACATTTAGAATTAGTCTTTAACTATAAATTCACGATACTCTATAATATTTAAGTATAATATAAAGTTTAAAGTATTTAAGTGCCTATGAACAAGTATAAATTAGTCTTTCCTCTATATATATAACCATGTCCATGTCGTACTCGTATCTCAAAATTTTCTAAAATTATCATATGTTGAACTTGTATTGTATCTGAATTCGTGTTCGGGTTTGTACAACCTAGCATCAATCAAGAGGTGCCATATTAGACGGCAATATACTAGTCAAGGTTTTTATCCAGGTGTGACTCGGTAGAGCCAGTTGGAAAAAAAATCGTCTACTACCTTAGGCAAGAGATTGTTTTGGATTTTCCTAATTTATTTAACCTCCTTGCTCCACCTCCGACCACCCCGGCGGCCTCTCTGGCGTCCTCGGCACCTGCACGAGCACAGGATCTTGCACGAGGACGATGCCAAATAGCACGATTGTTTATTTAATCACTTCACCTAAAAGTGGAGACTAATCCGAGGATCTAGAATCAATGTAAGGAAGAAATACCATATACCTACCTTTTAGTTTAAGTCAATACTGTCTATAAAAGTGCCATGATTGTAAGAAAATTAAAACATTTGACCTTTAACTCCCTCTTTCTTCTGAAGTGGAAGAAGAGAATCTAGTAAAATATTTTATTTGGTGGAGGAAACCTTCTACTCCATCACTCGGATACTGCTTTCTGCCATGTGGTTAATGTGGTTGGTTCTCATGTTCTAATAAGATCTTTTGTGCCTCCTATCTTGAACAATTAATTCAACTTCAGTTTGGATTCTTCCGGCATTTCAATATCTTCGTCTACTTGAATCTTCAAGATATTAAGAAACAATAATTTTTGGATTTCTTATATGCATTTCAATTTTTCTGCTCAAAGGTTGTTGTAGACCATGTACAGATCACTATCCTGCGTACAAAAATAATGTACACCCCAAATTGTTTCTTCTTCAGAACTCCGCTATCGAGCACCCTCCTCCCCCTCTCATTCTCTCTTCCCCTACGAACACTCTCCCTCACTCAACCGTTTCTCTCTCTCTTAACTCACCTTCTCTTCTCTCTATTGTTTCATCTTCAACCATGAACTATCATCATAACCGAGACTGCTTCATCGTCGTCGGACTGCAACGACAGCCGAAGGGGAAGCTACAACAGCAGCATCAAGCTCCGTCGTCGGCACTTTCCTTACCATCCGAACCCCCCACACCTCGGAAAGTTCTTCCACATCGTGTATCATCTATTGATGGTGAAAGAGGATACCAAAAGTTCTTAGTGTTCGGATTTATGCCTAAAAAACTAACTGGTAAACTAAATATTTTTTGTCAAGTTTCTATTTTTCTAATATGTCGGTTGGACACGGTTCTACATTGGTACGTTATGTACGATGAAATATGGATATGACGATACTGATACAATATTTATTTTGTTAAAAAAAATCAGAACATTTTAAGTTCAGTTCGAAGTAAACTAAAATACTGGTTCCGCCCTGGTCTCTAAGGAATTGAATTCGTGGAAGAAATAACTCCGCAAAGGGTTGCGATTACCATGTCCCAAATATCCCAACCGTCCGTCCTAAAATCGAAGGGCTATAACACGAAGAGTTCTCTCAACAGAGGAGATTAATCTGAAGCAATGCACACCAGCGTTAGGGCTCTTGCCTATAGGTCAGTCTACAGTACCCGTATAAAAAAAGTTAGTTTAAAGGACTATGCTATGACTACAACCAAATGCCTACAACCCTCTTACAACCGCCAAATAGCGTTCACGTGGCGGTCGTCTATTGGAGGAGGGGAGAGAGTTGAGATCCGATGGCTGTCCGGATGATTGTCACGTAACGATCGTTCATTGGGGGAGACGTGGGGCCGAAAGTGGCCCACATAGGAGGAGGGTGAGAGGGTTGTAAGAAGGTTGAAAGCATTTGGTAGTAAACTTTAGCATTATTGTACCACAAAAGGTATCCTTCGGATATTCTTAGCGCACTCTGAGTGACAAATTCAAACTTCACAAAAAGAGTATTTATGCTTGGTCCTAGGAATCTTTATTAGGGATCGAGGGAGATTCTTGCAGGTGAAAGTTCACCTCTCCTTTGAATTTTAACAGAGGAGATTTATGTTGGTCTTTGGAATCTGCAATATCTTGCTAAGACTATTCTTTTGTTTGTACTAACTAGATATTAGGCCAAATTATTCCAATGTTACTCCAACTATAGGTTCCGATATTTTTGGCTAACCTAAGCACACCGGAAAAATTTCAAAAGAATATATGACAATATAAGTATTTAAATTGCGTTTTGTACTGTAACATATAGTTTTGAAATGATTTCGATATTTTCAAAATTGTCGAAATGTGCTTCAAAAGAACAACTTATGAAGTTAGGGTACCAAAATCGAACAGTGGAAAGTTAAGGTACCAAAATATCCGAGTACTATAGTTGGAGTGTCATTAGGAAAAGAGTTCGACTACAGAAACTCAAATAGGAACTGTGCTTCAAAAGAACAACTTATGAAGTTGGGGTGCCAAAATCGAATATTGGAAAGTTAATGTACCAAAATATCCGAGTACTATAGTTGGGGTATCATTAGGAAAAGAGTTCGACTACAGAAACTCAAATAGGAACTTTCGACTGATTTTTTTTATTTAGGCCCTTAAATTTTTCTGTTTAGGTCCTTAGAAAAAAATCAAAAAATGAGATGCATGTAATCCAACAGTCCTTTATGTACGAGTTTTAAAAATTAGGAACTCATGAGTTCCTCTAGGATTTTTGTTAGGATAATTTAGCCTAGATTAGATATTATGACTTTAGCAAATTGTAATTTGCCCCTAGTAGGCTACAATATGTTTTGTTAAAGTTATCTTTTATGGAGTACGTTTGATGAAAACAGGATTTTTCTCCTACCGAATTTTATTTAAACAGAGATATTAAGCAGCAGGGCCAGGCCGGAAGGTTGGGTTGTCTCAGCCAGAGCTAATTTTGGTTGCCCTTCACCCATGTTGAAAAGATATTCGTTTAAGTTGAATTTGGGCTAGGTCGGTCCTAAGAAAAGCAAATGACTAGAGGGTTGCCCTATGGAGGGGGGTTGTCCAAATCCGAAGGCTTGTGTTACTTAAGCACTAGTATATATCTTGGAAAACTCACCCAGGAAAGGTAAAAAGAAAAAAAGGAAACCTTAATAACAATGGAGAGTGAAACTTATGAATGAAAATATTGCAGAATACAGTTAATTGGCACATAGGTAGATACAAGAATAAATGCATTTGGAAATGAATAGAAAGACTAGCTCTAGCTCCTCCTTCACTGCAGGTGGCCAACTCCGGGACTGTGACCTGGATCCGATGGCCGCTCATCCTTGGCACTCGCCAGAACTCGACGCTCACCTTGTGCTTCTCTCGTCTGCACAATATTTGCGCCTTCGTCCACCATTACTTGATCAGGTTGCACTTGGCACAACTCACATACCTTGTTCTTCTCAATGACCAGTCTCCTTCCTTCGCATATAAGAGATTCTTTAGCTAGTATCAGCACAAGAATAGTAATGTAGATGGACATGATCTTCGTCATGGGAGCAAGTTAGAGAGGAAGAGGAAGCACAATGTAGTAGTATAAGAAAAAAAGGAGAAGGTTAAGTTATGCCTTCTCTTTCTCGATCTTAAGGACTATTTATAAGGTTGAGTTTAGTACCTTGAGAATATACCAATATCACTATGAAGGAGGTAAAGGGAAGTCAGCTGGAAATGCAAATGAAGCAGAGGTTGGGAGGGTGCATAGGCTCCACACTTTTTTTCTGGATACTGCTTTGGGGAAGATGGCTACCATAGGCTAGAAAGCTAGCAAATAGCTAAACTATTTCCTACTAGTATTGTAGGCTAATATTAAGAGAATTAGTTCAATGTATGTTCGAATTATAAACATATATACGTATCTCTTCTCTACGATCATCATCGTTCCTTTTGAAATTTGGTGCAAGATTGTACCTTGTATTAAATCCCTACCTCTGCACCAAAACTTCGAGTGTGGAATTTTATCAGTGTCAAAAGATTGAAATACATATCTATATATCCCATATAAACCAATGATTTCCCGACCTCATAAATCCAACCCCATAAAAGGAAAGGAAGACTAGCAAAAGTGGTAGGAAGAAAATTGGGCCAAGATATCTTGATATGCAAATTATCCGCAATTCATCCTCCTATGCCACAACCAATATGAATGAATGATGGCCTAGATTGGAAATCATTAGCAAGCAACAAGAGATTGGTGGCTTCAAGAAGATTATATTCGACTTCGAATCAGATAACATTTTCACATCGAATACTATTTTAGAGCAATCAACACTGTAATCTCGTCACATAGAGTTTGGAGTTTTTCTTCTTGGATGTTATCTCTTTTAATCCGCTATTGGTTGACGAGGATTGCAATTGAACCTTTAGACAAGGGATCCAATGACATTGTAAGTCTATTAACTATAGTGAAAGGATTAATTGGAATTATCATTTTCTAACTATATATAGTCGTTTGCATATGATTCTATGTATATCCTTGCCTATTTTTAATCATTCATATTAACCTAGCCCTCAGAAGGATTTGGGGTTAGGGTTGTTAGTCCAAACACTATTTACCTACTTAGAGACTCTCAATGCAACGCCTAGAATTCATAATGCTAGAACCTAGAAGAATTTGCTCGCAGAATTTTGCTACTCGATATCTTACAATATCGCTTGCTACTAATTATTTAACAACATATAGGTAAAACCAAGAGCATGTGGTCCTCTGTCCTCACTCCCTACAACCTTTGTCCCTATTTAACTTTATTAATGTCCTTCACTTTCTTAGCCTAACCTTTCCATAATCTCAAGGGTCAGTTGATGCCGCCTACTTATTAAGCTAATGACCCTTAATTAGCCTCTGGATCAAAGTGGGGAATCACTTGCTTCCTTTGGACTACTAGTGTGGGTGTTTGAAATCAAGCAAGTTGGGGCATGGGAGTGAATGATAGCCTCAGGACAGTAGGGCACCCACTAACCCCATGATGTCCAAGGAGATGGGGATTCCCTTCCCACTAACCCCATGAATGAGCAGCAGAGCAAGTGCCCTTTATTTGGATGGATGCTGTGAGTCTCAGCAGACAAAACTATGTCCAACCAATAGCCCTTCAGAAGAGACCAACCCTTTTTCAGAGACTAGCAACCTTTAACCAATTGTGAGATGGTATCATGATGTGCAGAGTGTTAGCAGTGGTGGTGGTGGTGCTAGTAAGCAATTTTATTGCACTATATAGAGGTCATTTATAGTATTTGTGGGTCCTAGGGAAAGATTTTGTTAGTTTGTTCAGTATGGAAAGAAGTTGGAAAGCAACACAAGAATGGATCTATGGTGGAGATACTTGAGAGGACCACAAGCATTTTGTTGGATATTATTTTCTGCCTTAAAAAAAAAAAAATTTAGCAGTATTGAGGAAAAAGCATTCCTGTGTTTGTGTGAAAGGAGAGGATTCTATCTTGAGCAAGTGGAACTTTCTTTCCTTTCCTTTCTTTACCTTGAGCTAGGTTAAACAAATACAGACACGGATAACGAATAAGGACATGATACGGATATGAGATACAGATATTTTCAGACATGTATGGTAAGTACTCATCTAATGTTGAACGAATACAAACATGAATGATACTGACACGATAGGAATACGGACACCATTGTTTTGTGTCTGTGCATATGATTTAAGCTCTGACCTAAGGTTCTTAGCTATATTCCTGGACCTGGAGCTCTGAATTCTTGCCTATTCTAATATCTTATGCTAAATTGGATAAGCAAAAAAAATTATGGGCGAACTTGGTTTAGGTATCTGCAACTTTAGTAAATTGATCAAAGTCATTTGACAAGTCAACTATGGTACGTATAAGTCTCTATAAAAGTTAGTATATTGGTAGGGATCCATTGACACGATAGAGTAGAAAAGCATAAGAATAATGTATGGAATATTTTTAGGATATAGAATAATTCCTAGAATATTTCTTAGAATAATCTCTGGAATATTTTCATTCTAGAATCTTCTTATAAGCCATAGAGACACTATAAACAAGGGAAAGGCTCATTTGTTCCTCACCACCCAAGTAGTTGTAAACTCTCTCTAATATAGTAAAGTTTTCAATATTCCAATATCTTTCTTTTACTCCATTTTTTTCATTCTCGCCTTAGCGATCTAGCAAAGCGTTCGGGGAAGGCTTGCACGGGTCTTCGAGAAAAAAGTTCGTGCGCCGCATAGAACAAGGTGTAGGCAAAACACTAAGTCCGTGACAACTAGCTTGATCCACAAGGGGAAGGGATCCCCATTGGTGGGCAATGGTTTTAAATGCAATAACTTCTATAAAACAAGGTCAAAGCTTTTTGATGATGGAGGTCTTGGTAGCTAAGTTGAGGTGAAAGTTGTTGGAGATTTGCTTCTTTAACAATAGAATATTATTAAAGAGATCAGACTTGTAATATTGCTGAAACTGCTTCATAGTGAATGTGCAATCATAATCTGATCTTATGATATTTTCACCACCTATTAGTTTACTGGAGATGTCAATCTAATGTCTGTTGTATATTTTCATAGTTCATACTTTTTGTGGAAAATTATGCTGTTCAAATAGTTGGAGTAAAAGAATGTCAGATTTTTTTTTTCTTTTTCTCTCTTTTCTATAATAGATTTTGGATTTTGTTCTTGTGTCTGTCATCTACTACTAATTACTTGGTTTAGGTTCAACTAAATTGAATATTAACTCTACTAATTTAGTTGATAGTACATACATAGGAGAGATGAATGGCTCTTAGTAGAGGTACATGTACCATAATCACAAGCTCGAAAATAATGCGGGTGAGGTATGATTTGAAATAGTTTCAGACGTAGTAATTCCGCAATTTTATGTCTCAAATTCTTTTTCTTTTTCTTTTTTGTTAACTGCTATAGAATTAACTCGAGTAATTTTATTGTTATATTCATCCATAAATGCACATGTACCAGAATTGTAAACCCATCCAAAATGTACAAATTTGGATTTAGAGCTAATCCAACATTAACTAGATGATTGCTATACATGACAAATGACCAGTGTGTGTTATTGGCACCACACTGTTATTTTGGGACATCACAAATGTTTTAACTTTGTACTCTTCAAATCACTCTTAGTTTGTTTTTTTTTTCCTTGGGACAACACTTATTCATTTAAATAACTCATTGTTTTCAGGGCTGCCAAATTTGTGGTATTCCTAGTGCATTGGTGGACTGTCAAATTTTGGCAGTCCTAAAATCAGAGTTCTCTGCTCTCAGGACTGTCAAAATTTTACAATACAGGATATGCACTAGGACTATCAAAGTTTTGGCAATCCTGGTACGTTGTCGGAACTGCCAAAATTTTGGCATCCTCTATCATCCCTAACATCTTGTTATGTTCTGAAGCTTCGAACATTTATTAATAGAGTTCAAAACTTCGAAAATAGTACCTTAGTGGACTCTTTACAAGAAAAATATAATAAAATATACATTACACATAAAATCTAAGAATCAAAACAAACAAGCAAAAAACCTAGAATTGACAAAAATTGGAGCCAAAATTAGAACTTCATCTTCGAAGAGAAAGAGAGTAGGAAGACGAAAAAGCAATAAGAAGATTTATGGCTTTGGAAGATGAAGAAGAGAGAAGGGTAATGAAGTGTGTTGTCACAGGATTTTGTGGTGCCAATAATCAGGGCCGGTTCGGAGGGTTGGATTATCCTATCCGGAACTAATTTTGGTTGCCTTTTGATCCTTATTGTGAGCCGATCATGAGAGGTTATCCATGACATCGACCTTTGATGGGATCACGCTGAGCATAAGGGTTGCCCTACCAGAGAGGATTTGTCCAAGCACGAAGTATTGTCCGACTTATCTCATGACCGGCCATGCCAATAATATAGGCCTATCAAATGTTCAGAAACAAATCCTAGGAATCAGTCTCAATGTTGGAACCTTGAGAGTAAACAGAGGCTCTTCTACAAACCAAACTTGAATTATCATTCAAACAATAATCCAATCATGAATCTATGAAGTAGGGAAGATCGAGAAGCAGAGGGAACACATTACGCCATTATTTTCAAGATATAGTTCGCTACAAGTTATTCTTTGTTTCATACTACATAGTTATCCTGACCACTTCACGCCATCTTGCATTAGTATTTTTGAGTGAAATAGCTTTCGCTCAATCCCATGGGAGTAGAAAGAGTTGTGCTTCCCCGCATGAGTTGAACAAGTCATGTAAAAGCTTAAAACATAATGAGCTAGATGATTCAACTTTCGATAACACGAAGAAATATAATCCAGTAGTTTTGAAGGACTGAAATAGCAATAAGTGTTCTAAAATTCAATGTGAGTTCGGTGCGGAAAATGGACGCCTAACACCTAGACCATCTAGGTGCCAAATAGAAATAGGCAAAAAAATCTTCTCTTCTCCTACTCCTCCTAACAGCTTATATAGTATTTTTTTTATTTTTTAACTAATTTCGATTGTATTTACTATTTCTCTACGGGATTCAAACACGTCTAACTAAGCATCAAACTCTTATCTCTCCAAAGACTTTCAACACATGCCAAACATTTCCGAAGAGCCGTTCAAAAACACAACCGCAATATACCGTCGAATAAAAAAATTTCACTTCGGCCTAGAGACGCCTAACGCCTAGGCGGCCGATCAAACTGATTTTTGTAACACTGATAGCAATAACAGGACCAAACATCAAACTGGCTGACATCATAACAATTTTCTCTTTCTGGAAAATTTTAGCCACTCAATAGTAGAATGGAAAGTCTCTCTTGTTGCTGCCACAGTTCTAACAAACACATCAGTTCAATTTGCATGAAAGTGTTCTCAACAAAATATTACAAGAACCACCATTTAACTTAACTGAGGAGCAATGGACACTATCAAAAAGGTTCTGGTAAAGACAGTCTTCCTAATACATACAGATGTCTTTGCAAACCCTATAAAAATATGCATAAATATGTCAGGCTAAAACAAAAAATCACTAGGCCTATCTTTCAAACTGAGTGAGCATATTAACATTTTTTGCTGAACCTCGTCTTCCTTTTTAAGTTCATCACCCCACTCTAATCTAACAGTTGATGCCGCATTGCTGAACATCTGGACCTGTCACTCGGGTGGTGAACGGATCAACACGAACCCATAGCAACGAGAAGATGGAGGCCAGAAGAACGGACCACACAACCACAATAGTCGGTGTTCGATTCTGACGACCCATAAGACCCTTAAGGAAGGGGTAGAGATGAACAATCACCCAAAAGGCAAAGAAGAGCTTCCCAAAGAGAGGCCCCCATGATTGGTAACCGCTGTTAATGGCATAAGAGATGCCAGCGACGACTCCCACCAGGTTTATGATGAGAAGGGTGGTAGGGGGAATTAGGAGAGTAGTCCACTTGAACATGTAGAGCTCGGTAAAATCACCATCCTCGTCAGAGGCCTTGGATGTGACGGTGAAGTTAGTATCAATACCAGCTAGAACCTTGAGGAGCCCCTGGACAACGGCAAAGAGATGAGCAGACACCCCTCCTATGACCCAAAACTGTTCATTCCTCCACCATTCATCAATTCCAACCCCACTCCATCGCATTTCCAATATGCCGGTGGCAAAGATGGAAAGGAAGAGACAGATGAACCAAATACTAGCAATGTTGCTAATCTGCAAGTATCATGTGACCAAGTGAGTTCAACATACACAGTAGTAGCAGTAGTAGTAGTCAATTTTTAATTAGACTAGCTTACTTGAGGAATGATGAACTTTCCAGTGAGGAGGCAGACAGCAGGCAACGTACAGTACAGAATGAGAGGGAGTGAAGTGAGCGGGTAAATGGTGGTATTGATATATGCAAATCTCTCCAAAAATTTAAGCCGACCACCGTAGCCATACCATATAGGGCAATGACGGCTTAATAGAATCTCAACAGATCCAAGTGCCCATCGCAGCACTTGGTTTAAACGATCCGATAGATTGATAGGGGCAGATCCTTTGAAGGCTGGGCGGTTAGGCATACAGTATATTGAACGCCAACCACGAGCATGCATTTTGAATCCTGTAAGAATATCTTCTGTGACAGAACCATAAATCCATCCAATCTGCAGCAGTAACTTCAAATGATTATAATTTATTGATTATGTTACAAGAAAAGAAAGCAAAAAATGCAACCCCGGGTGGGTTGCTGGGTGGGGGCTGTCCCTATGTAATTAATCATAGTCGAGCTTAATTCCAAGTTATGTTAGATGAAACGATGTCACTAGTTCAATTTTTATCTGTAAAAAACATATGCTTCAATCTAGTTGTTTCATCAATGTTGACCAGGGATATATTTCATGATAAATAGGATACCAGAATAGGAACATGGCCACGGAGATGAAGAGAAGACAAGATAGATAAGGGGCTGTTTTGTAAGAGTGATAAACAATACAAACACCCGAGATGGCCAAGGCACTATTATTTTGTGTGCCTTAGTTTATTTTGGGGTGTCTGTATCCAATATGTAACTGTCACAGATACAATGTGGCACCAATTTTGGACTATTTGTGCTACCAAGCTGAAGGACCTCTCGGATCCAGGTCATTTTTATGAAAGATCTGAAACCTAAAAGATTTCCGGGTTTGGATTCAGGTTCTGGCCAAATTCCTTTCCTTCTACCGGGTTCGGGTGGGGTTTCGGAACTTAAATAAGACGTTTAAACTTTCAACTATTAATTACTTCAAAATATATGTTGATTACTCCATGATTTTTATGTTTTATACTTACTAATAATATTTTGAGTATTGATTTATCTAAAACCTATAAAACATTCAAAATTCTCAATCAAATATGTGATAAACTTGCAACAAAAACAACAAAGCCTTTATCGCAAATTTCTGGAGTCAGCTATCTAATCAACTTGACATCTCTTTATGTAAATCGGTTTCGGGTTCGGTTGGAGCTATATCCAAACCCTAACCGTTAAGGATTTCAGGTTTACTTTTTGAAGCCAAACCCTATATTTCTAAAATAATAGGGTTGGGTTATCAAGTTATCACTTAACATTGACAGCCCGAGCCCCTGGGTAAGGTAAAGAGAAAGACGTGTTCTTTATTTAAAATTGAATTTCTTCTATCTTTATTAGTTTTTATTTATGAATGAAAGCAAAAATGAACCGTGGCAAGCCAAAAATCAATGTTACAACATTTAAACAGTTATTCATTCTACCAAACCATAAACAGTGACAAATCTAATAAATTTGCCCAAGTACAGTTTGCATTATTTCTATATTTGGTGCTATCGGTAAAATTATAAAGTCCTTGGACAAGACATTTATGTAATATCATCTGCTATATACTATGGAGCTACCAGAATACTGTTCAGCTGGCTAACCAACACCCAGAAATAGAGCCTTAGTGCCTAGCTGGCTAGAAGAATGTTCGAATACTGGAGTCTTTCGTTACCTTCGTCCAGCAACCAACAATTAACAATATAAATTGAGCATATGAAATTACAAATAAAAAGATCATTGAAATTTCTGACCCCTAGAAATCAGGAATAGTAGACACGGAATAATAGCAGCCTTCCCCGTCCAAAAATATGATAGATCAAAGAATACTACCGTCCTACGCTGCAATGAAGCTGTTATATTACAGCTGAGTCAAACTAGGCCTAAAGTATGCGGTGGGGTGAGTGTGTGTGTGTGTATTAAGGTGCCACGATCGGTCCCGATTTTGGGTCAGATTTGAAAGAGTTTGATCCGAAACTGGGCAGCAATACTTTTCATTGTTCTCTCTGAAAATCTCCCAAGAAAAAGAAGAAACGGATTCAGAACCCTATCCCTTATTCCTTTAGAGCTAGATTTTTGTTCAGGTCAGGTTCAGTAATCCTATAATGGCCCAAATGGGTTCATTGAAGCTAATAGACTTTGTGTGTGGGTTCAGCTAACCAGTGTGTTGACCTAATGGGTTTGATTGGGTTCAGTGAACCCATGTGTTGACCAGTCACTAAATAGTATCGTTTTATAATAGGCTTTAAGATTTGGTTCAATGAACCCCTCGTTGGCCCAATGGATCAATCCAAAACAAAAAAGAGCCAGAAGGTCCAATCCAAAGAACAAGAACCGATGGGCCTGATCTCTAATAATCATATTGGACCATAATATTGATGTTGCGTCCAGGATCAAACTGGGTGCCATTGAAGAACACAATGTTGAATTTGACCTAACTTTCTAGTATACTATTAATGGATCTTATACCATAAAGCAGGTCTGATTGGAAACATAATGTTCAATTTCTCCTAACCAATCCCTTTAAAGTTGGTTCAAGCTTGATTCATTAAAACGAATGATAATGACAGAAATGTGGAAGTAGACATTTAAATAAATGTGTACAAATCCAAATTACACTTAAATATTTTTTTTTTACAATATAGATCTTGTTTTTCATAATCAATAATGTCACTATCCTGTTATTTGGTAGCACCGATCATTATTTCATCAAAACTAACAACAATTATCATACTTCAATTATGACAACACAGTAATTTGAGGACATGAAAACCAAAGAAGGTACTTCATAACATACCTCATTTCCCCAGTCTGTCTTATCCTCATAACCACAACTAATGACATGAATAGCTTCTTTCAAAAGAGATTCGGGTGTTTCTGACTGAGGGACTCCACCGTGTTCCATAAGGGTAGAGGTAACAAAGACAGATGACTGGCCAAACTTTTTCTCCAAGCTCGTTTTTGACATGAGATGTGCCTTGTCGTCATCAAACCCAGCACCTGGTAACTCAAAAAAGAGAACTAAAATCAGCATCATAAGAAAAACGAAATGAAACATAGGGGAGAATCTCATTAACTAGGTTCAGGCATTAAAAACTAAAACAAGACTTGTTTTTATTGCAACTGTACAGAGGAAGGTACGCTAGGCAAAGCAATAAAGAAACAAGAGTTTGTTTGACATTTGGCTTGATGGAAGCCCACATGTAAAGTATGTTCTACGATTGGAAAGTTAATAAGAAGATTGATTTATAACTGACTTGGATATATCCTTTTCAGAAAGGTCTCTTCTAATTAGAGAACTACAACATGAAAACCAATCACAATATTTTCCAGTTCGGCTGCATAAATCCCCATCTTCCATTCAGCTCGGTTAAGGATCATCCTAGGGGGCATCTTCTCTGGACATTAACTAAAGTCATATCCTTCCTACTAATAAATAAATTTTGGGAAAAGAAAATTTGAACTCTATGTAGTCATCAATGATACTCTATCCTGGCATTTTTCTATTGATATAACAAAAAAATTATATGTTCTTCTCTCATGTAAACTATCCATTTCCCTGTGTTTTAAGAAAATTAAACTTGCATCCTAAGAGATGAAAAGGATATTATACAGAAAAGAAGATGCTACAAATTCACCAGTGAAAAGTACCTACAACAGTTAGACAAGGAGATCAATTTGGTGGTCGTAATACTAGATTCTTCATTAATTTATTTAATTTCCACTAAATTTGCAATTGTTTTTTAGTATTTTCACTAGCCAAAACACTTAATTTGTATAACGAAGGGCCTGATAATGCAATATCTGGGATGGTAAGGTCGGGTCAGGGTCAAGACTAAAGATGTACGTAACCTTAACCCCATCAACATCCTCTGGGATACAAGCGTCTTAATAGGTACAGTATTATCCGAGTTACATGCTTAATTTAAACAGTTTACTTTATATGCTTAATTTAAATGTATAAAATCTAAAATATACCTTCAACCCCCTCTTCAATATCATCAAGATTGAAAATAGGTACAGTATTATCCACATGCTTGCTTGATTTCTTCTTGTCTGAACTCTTCTTGTTTGATTTTGACCTGTTCTTCCGCGAGCCACCACAGAGTGAAGATAAGAATCCAGCTTTATTGTTCTTGCTCTTGATAGGAGGTTCATAGCCATACAAAGCCGTTCTATTGAAGACACACCCAGTACCCACATAAACAGGACCTTGGATTCCATCGAGACCTCTTAAATTAATCTAGAATGAGAAGAGGAAATTAGTCAGAAGCAGGTATTTTTAGATATGACGATCTTTACATGTAAAACCATGATCAAATGAAACCATGTTTGCTTAATCGAATAAGGTCTTTCATTGATTAAAAGTCCAGAAAATCATGTTTAGAACGGAGGGGGAAATTTACTTTGTAAGAACTCTAGTCAATGGAGACATTTCCATTTCCGATATACAAGAAGCTTAGAATCAACCAAAGGTTGAATGGCATAGTTCTAGGGGAAGGGGAGTTCTTGGGTTTAAACCCCAAGGGAGGCAGTAAAGAAACTGACCCCTATTCTCCATAAAAGAAGCCTTGAATCTGTTATGGTAAAACTTTACACAAGTAGCCAACTTATGCATGCCAACTTTACTAGAGTATCATTGACATCAAATCATAAGTAGAGACGCCTTGAATATTATTTCTTGATGAACTCAATTCTGTATGGCATGACAAATTAGATAACAGATGAACCTGAGGAAATTTACTTACATCAAAGAACACAGTATTACAATTAGCATTTACTTACATCAAAGAACACAGTATTACGGTTAGCGTAGCGATCATTCCTATCAATACCGTCAAACCTCTGTGGGAATTGCACATAACAAACTCGCCTCCCAAGATTTGGGTCCATAAGGAAACACATAGCTTCCCTCAACGCCTTGCTGTTATTTATGTAATGATCACAGTCAAGATTCAACATGTAGGATCCATTGGTCAGGACAGCTGAGACTCGTACCTGTGATGTTGGGGTGGATGAGGGATAGATCATCAAATGCAATATATTTCAAAAAATGCAAGAAAAATGCTAAAAGTCAGTTGCTTACAAGTGAATTCATTGCTCCAGCCTTCTTGTGATGCTGGAAACCGGGACGTTTCTCACGGGACACGTATACTAATCGTGGCAGCTCATTTCCTTCACTGTCAAGCCCTCCACTGTGGCCTAAGAAAACCTGAAAAGATGGATATCAAGTTAAAGCAGTTCCACTCTTTTAGATGTAAAAAGGATTAGAAAGACATTTCACAAATCAACAATGCTAGGGAAGGTCTCTTTAGTTTTTCTTTTGCATATAAGTCCCCTAAATCTATTTAAATAAGTCCCCAAATCTTTTTATTTGCTTAAAAGTCTCTCAAATCACTGCTAATTGAATTATGAGTCCCCTTCCATCCCTTTCTGTCAAAAATTAACCTGACACTAGGGTTAGTAGACTAAAAAGACTATTTTTCCCACTCCATCTTCTTCCTTTCCTTCTTCTCCTTCACACTCATTCTTCCATTATATTCCTCTCTTTCCACTCCATCACCACTAACTTCCCTTCATCCTCAACCCTCACTCCACCATTTTTACATCCTCTCCAACTCCATTTTCCTCCAAAGACTTGTACATTTACTTAACAAAATAAAGAGAACCAACAATGAAAAAAAATAAAGAACCACTTTGAAAAATCAAATTTTAAAGAGAGGAAAAATTACTTGGGAAATCCATGTATCTCAATTGATATTGGTATGTTATGAGGTTTCCAAACTATGGGAGCCATTAGAGAAGAAGAAAGCAGCAGAAGAAAAGGGAGGAGAAAGGAAAAGGGTAAATGAAATTCTACTTTAGTTCACAGAATATTCCTGCTTTTCATCAGTTAACCCGAGGGACTCATAACTCAATTACTAGTCATTTAATGAACTTTTAAGCAAATAACAAGAATTGGAGGACTTATTAGAAATATGATAGAATTAAGGGACTTATATGCAAAAAAACTCTTTATTCTCCAACTATACCTGTATTTAAAACTAAATATAACCTTGAAATATAATATTCCCTTTCAAGTTATTATGTAATCAAAGATCATGCTCCAATAAATGGCAGCTTACAACAGTGTATCTATAAAAGCTTACCAACCTGAATCATGCCAGGGTGATCTCTGGTATTATTTCCAGGCCAAGGTGTTCCATCTTGCATTATCCAACCTTCTTCAGGAACTTTCTGTGCCTTTGCAACTAGGCCGTTAATGCGAACCTTAAACTCTTCATATTCTCTCTACATTACCAAATTTGAGCTTTAAAACCAAAATCTCCAAGAATTAAGATGAAAGGTTTGCATCTTTTCGCGGCACGCACCTTCATAGCTCTGCGATCTTTAACAAACGAAGGATGGACCTTATCTTTAAGGTAATCGATCTTCTGAGCGAAGTACCATTCAGGAGCTCTGGGTTCAATATTATATTTTTTGCAGAAAGGCACCCACTTTCTTGCAAACTCTGAAGTTTCAGAAAGGCCCTCAAATGTCAGCATGGCAGCTCCATCATCAGAGACATAGCAAGAAACCTTGTCAACAGGGTAATCCACCGCAAGAATCGATAGCACGGTATTGGCAGTAACCAGAGGAGGCTCCTTCAAAGGGTCCACAGTACTGACAAAAATGTCAACAGCAGCCAACTGGGAGGGTTCACCTTCTCTATCATACCTGTTAAATCATTTGAACATGGATGGATTCATACACCAAAAAAGGAACTCTTTAGATCATTGAAAACTCAGAAAAGTTTTTGTTCAAATTACTATACTTGGATATCCGTCAAAAGACAGTTCACCTTATGGCCAGTCTATCAAGATATGTCTCACGATTCACAGGGAACCACTTAGGAAACTGATCCAGGATCCAGGAAAAAGCAAACCAAATCTCACATATAACTGACAGTAACCACAAAGCATAGGCATTCCTCACAGGGTTCGTGATACGATAATGCAAGAAAATGCAGAGAACAACAAGTCGCAAAACAATAACCATTCTGTACGGGTTAACCCTTGAAGATGGAATAGACACTTTCCTTGAAAGAGGCTGGCGTGCTTCATCATTCCTGCATCATGCTATTGGATTAGAAGGATATAAGATATTCATGACGCAGATTCAAGAGAGAGACAGTTGAAACAAAAAGCTTTTGCAAGCCCAAAGTGCACATTGCTCAACAGCATTTATAAGAAAATTAATATGATTATTAGCTACAGATGCCGACCAAGCTAGCATTTTCAACAAGAAGCACAGTCCCTATTAATTTTCAGAAAAAAAGGGACACCTTCGGAATGTTCAGTAGGATGCAGTTACTTCCTACCTGTCACGTCCCAGTACCGGAATACGGAGACGGACATGGCCAACTACCCCGTACAAGATACTATACGCCGTGCGGTGATCACGGTTGTAATAAGACAAGGGGGTGCATGCTACAATCTGGTCACTCAGGGTCACACGAACAGCTATGTCTCAATCAATCAAACAAGAAACAGTAAGCATAAAGCATATGTGATAAAGGCGTCTCAAATGCTCCATCAAAATGTTCTGAGAACTAGCCATTACAAAATATGTGAGGCTAGTTGAGATACAAGCATACATGACAGTATTACAGCTGCAGCCTGATTTATATACAGTCATGAAAAGGAAGCTAAATGTCCAGATATGCCGGCTAACATGTGTTGGTAGCTAAACGCCCAAAAGAGTAAAATGTACAATGACGAGCGGGGAATAAAGAAACCCCCTCGTTATCCTCAGCGGCCATGTTCCCGTTGCGCGCCATAAGTCAAAAAAAAGTACGCTGGATCCTCGGTTGCTGGCTCAAAACCTGGCCATGCAAAACTAGTGGGGTTAGACCCCAAATAGCAAGTACCACAAAGGAGGCACGAAATGGAGAAACAAAAACCCAAGCAATATATATATATATATATAGGTTATGTGTCGTGGTTTCGGTCCACAGCCTATCCTAGCACAATAGCCCAACCCTATAACCAAACAAGGACAAGAGTTGAATCATCACACTATGATAGTCCATGTCCCTAGTCTACTAACAGAATAATACAATCACAACCAAGTCCGGTTATTAAACTGCAAAACAATTGTACGGTTTTTTATTGTGGAGTCTGAGACCATCTCAGAAATAATGCATAATAGGTATCCTCAGATCACGCCATTGTCGAACATGGGCTAACCGAGCCAATAAATTATTATACACGTACTTCACGAATTGCACTGGTTCCTCGTAGGGCCACTCCGCTAAATTACAGTATCAGCGGTTTCAGTGCTCCTATAGGTAGACAATGGCTCGACATATTTATAATAGGTCATATACTGCACTCCACTAAGGAGGATAATATACAGTATCTGTGGTGGCCAACCTGACGCCGGAAGGTTCGTTGACATGATCTCAGGATATTGTTCCCTCCCCATGATCTATAGATTTTTGTTGCCTAATTAATCCTATATTGCATTGAAATCTCAAGACGTGGCCGCATGAGAATTTTTCGTAAGATGTCGTAAAGAGTACGGGCACGCTAGATACGAATCCATGTGAAGATCAAAAGTTCATTCTTGGATTCATCCGAGCGTGTATGTAACATTCAGAAATCAATATCCTAGCCACGCTGGTACTTGACTCGCATATCATGTCCGTACTGGAAAAAATAATATAGTATCACGCGTTCACAAATTATAGGAGTCATTCTCGATGCACAGCCTAAACATGAAAATCACTTAACACGTAACACGTTATGTCGCACCTCAGTGCACACTAGATCATGTACACTTAGCATGCAATAATTGTATCAGCATGGATACGAGAAATCGAGTTGAGGTTACCAAACTTAGCAGTTGGTCACATGAATCATTATCACTTGTACAGGTAGCTCATGTCATGCACATGGTTGGTGAGTCACTTATCGCATAGTCTTGTTCATGTAAAGTCTTGTTCAACACATGTATATGCCACGCGCATCGTCAGTTCTAGCACATGGTCAATGTCATGCGCATAGTTAGTATAGCCACTTGGCGCATGGTCTAAGTCTTCTCATAGTCGGGCCTAATCCATGGTTAATTCAAGCACAGTTACACTTAATCCATATACACTTGCAATCACTAACATCAACACATGAAACCACAAGGTCCAATAAAAATTCCAAAATCAAGATTTGACACATTTTAGAAAACTAGGCATAACTCTCTCATACAAACTCCAAATGAGATAATTCAAAAAAAAAAATTGAAAAGGCAAGGCAGAGATTTACAACTTTCATGTTTTAAATTTTACAAGATTCTAGCTAGAAAATCAGTTAAATATGCAAAAACAGTCATCATGCGCACGGCGCACTGCATGCGGCCAAATTTCCATGCGCGGCGCACTACACGCGGGCAGAAATCCATGCGCGGCGCACTGCTGCGTGGCAAGGATTCCATGCTCGACGCATTGCATGCACGCGGCCAGAAATTCATGTGCGGCGCATAAATGCGCGCGGCAAAGTGGTACGGGCGACGCACTTCCATGCGCGACCAGAAATCCATGCGCGGCGCATTGCACACGGCCAGATTTATGTGTACGACACACTGCGCGCGACACTGCACATCGTCCCTGTCAAGACAGGTCCGAGAACAAAGCTCCAAAAGTTATTTCCTTCATAAAATCTTCATTTTAACTCCAAATGAGGTGATTCAAAAAGCAAAATCATACAAAATTTAATGCTCTCATGGAACTACTAGTTTTCGGAAACAAGTTTTAATAGATCAAAACCAAGAAAAACTCATAGAACCCATGAAAAACCGAAGTTAGAAATGTAGATATACAATAATCCATCCATCAAAACCGAAAGCTCCAAGTATTAAACATGCTTAGAATCACACCACAAGCATAATGAACTAATAATATGGAGGGTTTCTCAATTTCTCATGCAAGGTGTACTTGCCTATGGAGGGAGAGGAAAACCTAAGAGAGAGGAAGAAAATGAAATAATGAGGAAAGAGAGAGCTTGGTATACATATATGGAGGGTTGAGGTTTAGACCATGGGTTCAATTCCTAGCCAAACCAACCCACAAAATAAACCATGAGCAAATTAAACCAAAGAATGGGTCTAGTCTTCATGACATGCAACCTAATTATCATGCCATCAAGAAATAATACGTTCCAAGTATGTATACCGGGAACGGGGAGTGACACTACCAGTGATTATAAGAGAATTATATGGTGAATGCTTATAAAAATAGCAAACTGCCAGCCAATTGTACACAATTGTAAAATATAGTAAATAGCAAACTGCCAGCCAATTGCACACAAATGTAAAAAAATAGTCTAATATAATGTTATCAGGATCGTGGGTCGCTTTGGTACGGGTACGCGGTACGGTACCTCAGCCGGTACGCGGTGCAATGGGGGTAGGCTTATTCGGTACGCTATTTGGGGTCGTTGTTCGTTTTTATCTGGGTCGTCTTTTGTACCATATATAATTATATAGAAGTATACACCAAATATCATAAGTTCATAACCAAAGCCATCAAAATCCAAGTGAAGGAAAGCATAGACAATATTCTTGTAACTAAACCAAATATCATAAGTTCATAACCAAAGCCATCAAAATCTGGGTCGCTAAATTTGACGAACGGATCGCAAACGCACCCCGTTCGGGGTCGTTCGTCCCAATTCGTGGGACATAAGAAGGGTTGGAAAATTAGGCAACTATGGTCTAATATCAATGAGAAAGGAGACATTATTAACAATACAGGTTTTTGAAGCTGACACAGTATCTGGCAAATTCCTAAGACAACTTCAAAGCTTCCTAGATCCAGCAATCTTAACATAGATACTTATACTCTCAAAATACTCAGAAATTGTTTCATAAATAGTGTTCAAAGCAGCCCCAAACACCTTTAAGTTGAGAGGAAATAAAAATGCAAGACTAATTACACACTAAGATAAAGCTTACTCTGGAGGCAATAATGACTCTAAAACTGGCATTTTTTCAAGCTTTCACAAAGAATAAATTAACCTGGCATAGGGATAAAAACTATCTACTAGTGACTATAGTATTAAGTTCATTTTCTTATGTCTTGTTGAAGCCTCCAGAAAGGGTTAAATTATAGACCTCACAATCAGCAATTCATTTTCAACTTCGTAGATTTTTAACATCTTTGGCATGAAGCAAGAAAGATATACTACAAGATCAGAAACTCACAATAAAGCATCATCCATATTATATTCCGTGCACACATCAATATCAGTACCAGTAGGACCCCTGCCCTCCGAAGGTGCATGGCTAGTACCATTGGTCATGGGAACTCCATTCTTCTCCTGCTTCATCTTCCATCCAACGACTCTCTCCTTCCAAGCAACATTACCGAACCCACCAGAGAACTCCCTCGATGGGTTAGCTGCTCATATAACAAACAAAAACACCGATAAGCATATCAAGACCAGAATACAAGGATGCTAGTCACATACAAGCTCCAAAATGCTATGAAGGTAAATGCATACGTGAGTGACTATAAGGGAGTGGATGGATGCGTTTTCCGCCAGCACCTCCTCCAGGCGACATATCAGGCGAAGCACCCGACAGTTCTCCAGAGAGCTAAAAAAAACAATGACATCAAGAACCCATCCATAGAATCCAAATAGCAATATGTAACTAATATTTGTCGTACCATCTGCCCGTGGGTGAGCAAAGGTATGTGACCCCGAGGGATCTCCCCGCTATCGTACTTGGGAGGCCCCGTGTCATCCCCCCGCCCATAGCTCATGTGCCAGCTCAGCATCTGTTCCGCGATCTTCTGCTTCTGGTCCTGGTTCCCCGACTGGTAATTGAAGTCGCTCGAGTCGTCTGCATCGGCGTCATCCCCTTCCTCCCCGCGGATCGGTGGGGTCCCTAACAGTTATCCAAATAGACAACACAATCAAGAATCCAACTTTATCCGATTAAACTCTTGTAATCGAGAATCCAACAAGTTCAGACCTTTGAGCCGCTTGTACTTGGTTTTGCATTGGGGACAGGACTGCTTCCCGTCCTTGCGCTCGTACTCGTAGCACGGCCGGCAGACAGGGAACCCGCAGACGTCGCAGGCGACGAAGAGGTCCCCGTCGACCGTCGTGCCGACACCGTCGCCACAAATCTGGCAGACCTGCTGGCCTCCGGCGTGCTTCGCGAGTTTCTTCACCCAAAGATCAAAACTTTACTCAATCGACGCAACGAAAACAACAAAGGAGACGCATTTAAAGCTAAAAATCGATAAAAATCGAAACATTTTTTCCTGGGTTTACTCACCCCGGGCTCGCCGTCGACTTCCATGGGTTCCTCCAAACTTTCTCAGCAGATCCGAGCCGACCAACGTATCAAAATCGACAGCAAACAAAGATCCAACACTACTGCATCCTACCAAATCGAATCCAATGCATAAACAACTAAATAAAAACACGGGATCTGACAAAAAAAAAAGATCTAGGCGCATGACAAAGTGCTCACAACCAGTTCGATCGATTGCCACAGAGAGAAAAAAAAATATGGAGATTACTGACCTTTGGGATAGGAGAATGAGAATGGCGATGTCCCCAATTCGCGAGAGAGAGAGAGAGAGAGAGAGAGAGAGGCGGATTTATATATTGAGCGGTGGCTTTATGGTGAAAGCGATGTTCTAACCATTGCCATTAAATCAAAGAACTTTCCTTTTTAGTGAGAGGGTTAAGCCGAAGACGGGGTTTAAAGATTTTTAATTTTTTTCCTTAACTTTTATCCCATTGGTCCCTGTACAATCACCTTTTTGCATACAAATTTTTTTTAATGAACCTGCCTAGAGTTTAATGGTTAAATAGGGATATAATTTGGATGAAGGTTTTGTTAACAGAAAATTTACTGTAGCAAAATTAAATTATATTAAATTTATGCAAACGAAACAAGTTTACCTAAATTAAAAATAAAGACACAATCCGCCAAATGAGTTGGCGGAGAACAGACCGCAGCCGACACGTGGCCAGCAAAAAGCAAACGTGGTCCCAAACAAAGTGCTGACAATCTAAACGTTTGATTTTTGCTGGCCACGTGTCGGCTGCGATCTGTTCTCCGCCAATTGAGTTAGCAGACTGTGTCTTTATTTTTAATTTAGATAAATTTTTTGTATTTGCATAAATTTAATACAATTTAATTTCGCTTCAATAAATTTTTTGTTTTGTTATCATAGGAATTCACTTCACATTCTTTTTCCTTTGAAAAGGAATTCAATATTCTCAAACACATGTTTGGTTATGTTAAAAATATGTAGTCCGAAAATTTAAATTTTTTTATTCCTATATTTGATTCACACATGAATAAAAATCTTAATTTTTTTAGTTTTTTATAAATATCATTTCATTAATTAAATGGTCTTATTATTATCTAAGTTTAGTTTGTGTCATTGAGGGTATTACCGTCCAAAAAAATTATAATTAATGCACACAATCGACATTCCTAATAAAGCAAAATCATTTCCGGAAGGACTTGGGTTTTCCTTTCCTACATATGTGAAAATTTGAAGCCCCTCAGATTTCTTCCAAATTTTTAATCCAACACTTACCAAACATGGATAAAAAATCCAAAACTTATTTCCAAGTCTTTAAAACTCAAACCAAACTGCCCTGAATATAAAGACTTGCACCTCCAAAGTTGTTTTGGCTATTAGAATGTTTTTGCAAATTGTACTTTATCTTTTAAAACAATAAAATTTCACTAATATATATATATATATATATATATATATATATATATATATATATATATATATATATATATATATATTGGTCAATTTTTAATAATTTTAATAATAAAAATAGATTTCTACCAAAAATATTGTTTTTGACATCATCTTTTAGTTCTAATCAACTTATGACAATATCTTAAGTCAACAACGAAATATTAATTAGTAAAATTTGAAACTTCACTCCCTAATTTTTTTAGACACTAAATATTATTGTAATCTAATATCCTAAACTAAAAAAAAAATTCTCCATAAAATTTCATGTGATTGTCTTAACAGACCATCTTAGTTTAGTGATATATTAAGCATAACATCTTTTATAGAC